>JAOQMQ010000003.1:2563751-2586746 GCA_027563845.1 Erythroxylum subrotundum
TTTATGACTTTGCATGCTTCCATTTCTGACTTTCTTTGAGCTTCCATTTCTGACTTTCTTTGAGCCAATATTCAACAGTTTTTGCTTCTCCTTTTTAGACTAAACATCAAAATGATATTATATTAATAGGTTAAACTAAAACGATATCATTCTAGAAAAGATATTTCAATCGTTCGACCAACGCGGTCAACTTTGCCCCAATAGAAGCCATCCGTCCTGGTGGAAGTCCGACGAGGTGGGGCAAGGGCTCTATAGTTGACACTGGAGGGAAATTCATTTCTGTGATGCAACATCAATTCATCAAGATCATAACCATATCACTTCTTATTATTTTTAAAAATAATTTCTGAATTATTTGTTGGTTATTAGTAGTTATTATTAGTATAAATAATAAAAATAATATTTTATTAAATAAAAATCTTTATTTAATAATAATATTCACTAATAACCGCTAGAAAATAGCATCAGACCATAGCATAATATAATTTTGCAATCTTGCAAAGCTTGTTGAAACTTACTAGAGTACTTTGAGTTATATATATGCACTGCACTTCTATATGAACAACGATTTCTAATTTTCTTTACCATGTAACAAGTAAGATATTATTTACCTTGCCTCTTTGATCTTCTCTCATCTCCTCTAGTATTTCACCGTCTAGTTTTGCGTCATTAGGCTACTTTAAGAAAATATCACATTACTAGTCCTATAATTAGTTTTTTTAATTTTGTAAAGTTGTTAATTATGTTATCTATAATGTGGTTAATATTAATGGTTAATTATTAATAAGATATTTGTAAAAGAAATTTTATTATTTTGAGTTACAAGAAGGTTAAAGCTAAATATAAGCAAATTTCCGTTTTAAGAAAAAAGTAATACAAGAAGAGGCGTTGATGTAACTTAAGTTTGAAATCTTAAATTTGAATGCTATTATAATTTAAAATTCTAATGATCTAAAATGGGAAGAAAAGGCAGTTGAAGCTATTAAGTTCTCCGATTTAGTAACATCATTCTATTAATGTTATGAATACCATACCAAAATCGATCCTAAATTTGATTTAGTACAATATTGTACCGGTATCAGTCAATATTAGGTATCGTTTTGAGTAATTTTTAAAAATTATAAGATAATCCTTAATGTTTATAAAATTGTAAAATAGTCCTTCAATATATTGTGTTATATAATTTTTTATTTTATATCAACCTTGTCTTCAAAAATTATAATAATAGAAATTTGAAATAACAATAGTATTTATTTCTATTAATATTATTTATTAAATATTTCACGTATAAACAATTACTAAAATCAATATAAAAGATCATTTAATTATCATATAAATAAAAAACTAAGGATAAGACAATGTACTTTAAATGTTACAATTTTATAATATAATAAAGAATAATTACATTAAAACATCAAAAGTTAAGAATAATAAACTTCTGTGACTCCATAAATACTACAACAAGAGTTCGTGCCAAAGAACACAACTAACTAGAAGTGAAATTTGAAACAAAAATATTTACAATTAAAATTTTTATATTTATATTGCATATATAGAATTTAAAATATATATCAAATATAAGTGAAATTAAAATAAGAAATAAAATGAAAATATGAAAATTCATTCAATCGAATATCCACTCAAATCGCATTGACCTCAATTCTTATTTAGTATAAAATCTTCATCATTGAAAGGAACTTCATCATCACCATTATTCAAAATTATTGCACAAAATGACATTTCATTACTTTCCTATCTAAGTCTATTTTCTAAGTCACTCTCATCTATCAAACTTGATTCTTCAGAAAACTAATGCAATAAAAGTGCACGTCATGCTAGAACACTAATAAGTGTCTCAACAAAGTTGAATAAAGATGATCATGGCAAAAGTGTTGATGTGAGTCTATATAGAAGCATCATTGGGAGTTTGTTTTATCTAACCACGAGTCGACATAATATTTTTTATAGTGTGGGAGTATGTGCACGTTATCAATCCAACCCCAAAGAATCTCACTTGAAAATAGTAAAGCGTATAATTAGCTATGTGAGTGGTACTTTTGAGTTTGGATTATGGTATTCATGTGATTCTACTTCTTATTTGCCTGGTTATAGTGATGCGGATTGGGCGGAAAATTTAGACAATAGAACAAGCACATTTAGGGGCCATTTCTTTCTTGACAATAATATGATTTCATGTTATAATAAGAAACAAAATTCCATCTCGTTGTCGACAGCAAAAGTGTTGCAACCAATAGTTGTTGTTCTCAACTTTTGTAGATAAAGTAAATGTTGGAAGACTATGGAGTTTTTCAAGATGTTTTGACTGTTATGTGTGATAATAAGAGCACCATACATGTCTCCAAAATGGTTTAGCATTCAAGAACCAAACATATTGTCTTGAAGTATCACTTCATTCGAGAGCTAGTGGAGTCTAAAGTTGCAGTTCTTTCCTATGTAACAACTGAGAAGCAGTTGGTCAACATTTTTACAAAACCTCTAGATCCCATCAGGTTTGAATCTCTTCGTAAGGCACTGGGACTACGTGCTTTACAATTTTGAAATATATTGATGTAGTTTATTATTAAAAAATCAGAAAATTAAAAAGGGGTTAACCCTAATTTTTGTTCATATTTTTTATTGCCGTACACCCCACCCTCCTTTGTTTTTTTTTTAAATTGCTTACCCGCCCAAACACCACTTTCCCTCTTCTTCATTTTTTCGAAACCTCTTGATTCCATCAGGTTTGAATCTCTTCGTGGGGCACTGGGACTACGTGCTTTACAATTTTAAAATACATTGATGTAGTTTATTATTAAAAATCAGAAAATTAAAAAAGGGTTAACCCTAATTTTTGTTCTTATTTTTTACTACTGTACACCCCACCAGTGACGGAGCCAGAAATTTAATATAGGAGGGCCCAAATATTTATTTTTTAAAATTTTGGGAGGCTCAATATCCCACTGACCCTTAAATAACTTTGTCCTTTTATATATATATATATTTAAAATAATTTTTTAAAAAAGCTTTGGGGGGCCCAATGCCCCCATGTAGCTCCATGTAGCTACGTCATTGCACCCCACCCTCTTTTATAAAAAAAATTGCTTACCTGCCCAAACACCACTTTCCCTCTTCTTCATTTTTGACCCCTCTCTTGGCTCTCTCATCATTGCACGCCATTGTCGCCTCTCACCGTCGCACCTTACCACCATCTCCATTGGCATCTTTCTTCTTCCAAAGCATCGATGGCAAAGCCTAAACGCCCAACATCTTCCCATCTTTTGAAGCGGTCATCGGCAGCTTCTCATTCACAAGCTCGTTCCGACCAACCACCCACAACAGAGCCACCTCGCTACTCAAGTCGTCCGCGGCAGAACCCACCTTTAGCGTCATTGACCACTAGTGCTGGGTCATCCTTGGTGGCACCTATTGTGCTTCCCGATCCTCCATCCATTCCGGTGTTAGTCTAATGATGCTAATGTTCAATGAGTTTTATCTCATCTTCTTGTAGAATTATCTGTTGATGATTCTTCATCTACTTCGAAGGGTGTCAATGCTGCGCCTACTACACCACCACCTTCAACTATCTATATCCTTTCAACTACTCCTTTCACTTCCAGAGGTTGTGTCAAAAAATGGCTCGGAAGTTAGTTCGGGTGCCTCACCATTAGTATCCTGCTCGTTTTTCAGTGGAGCAAACCTTATCCATTAAATTCTATTCCTCGGAAGCTCAAAAAAAATGGGATTCACTCACCTCAACTAGGTTTGTTCTTAATCATCTTATTAATCTTACTGAAAATATTTGGATACTTTGCTGAATGAGCGGCATTTGTTAAATGCTGCGTTATTGCCACAACATTTTGATGCTAAATTTTACTGCAATTTGGATAAAGGAGTTTTAGATGAGAGTGCTTTGTATTTTCATAAGGTATATGTGTGGGGGAGATTGTTTAAATTTGATCCTGATTCGCTGAATGAAATTTTGTGGTTTGTCAATTTAATTAGGGATCAGTCGTATGCGGATGGATTTGATGTGACTATTGATATGTTGGCTAGTGTTTTGACTGGTGGGAAATTGCCCTCTTGGTTGTCCACTGCTGTGCTCCGTGCTTTTGATCTATCACATAAGTATTTTGATATTCATAAACTTCTGTTAGCTAATTGGTTGCCAAGTACACATACTGTAACTGTATATCTTGATCAGGCCAAGTTTGTGTATGTGATAGGCACCAGAGTTAACTTCGATATGGGGAGGTTAATTATTGAGGCTATGCTAACAATTGTTAGTAAACAACACTCATTATTGGGCTTTTCTTGTTTGATTACTCAGTTTTTGCATACACATGATGTCTCTTGTGTTGATTCCATTGTACTAGAGCCTATGTCTTTACGAATATCTCTCCTTGGATCCTAAGTCAATAAGCAAGCTCAGGTGATCGATTTGTCATACTCCTTGTCTGGGTCATCTGCACAGACTGCTGCTACATCAACTGCCAATACACATGTCGCCTTATTTGATGAAATCCATAGGATTGAGAGTATGTTTCACGCGAGTCTTACCGCACTTCAACAGCTTAAACAACGAGTTCTTCATTCTGCTTCGTGAAGTGGTTCTTAGCCTCTTTTGACATTGCTTTGTCCCAAGGTGGAGATAAGAACTTGTTTATCACTTTTACTGCTTTGTTGATGACAGTTAATTGTTGACTTGAGGATTGACATTGAATTTGATGTTATTTGGATATCTATTATTATGATTGTTGAATTAAAGGGGAGTTTCCATTTTTATTATTCAGGGGAGATTTTGATGTAACAAATAATTCCAAAAAAGGGAGATTGTTAAGATATTTTATTTTGAGAATTATTTGTATTTTTGATATATTTAGTATATCTTTTATGATAAGAACTTGACTTAGAATAGGACTTGGTATAAGATTCCACTATCTTGGATAATTTAGTGTTTTTGGAAGTTAAGAAACTGTGGAAGGAAGGAATCCTACATGAGATAGAATCCTAAAGAAGGTAGGATTTATTAGAGATAAACATGTTTGGTTAAAGATAAAAATGCAGGGAGATTTTATCGAAAATTGATTGATTTTTGGCAGTTGTGTTTTTGTATATTTTATGTGGAAAAATAAGTAGCCGATTCATCAATTTTTGCAGCTGCATTTCTGTGTAATTTTTATGACCAATTGCACGCTCTATTGATCGAATCTTTGCTACTTCTATATGTGGAGTTCTCGATGATAAACCTACAAAGTTTATAGCTAATTTTTGTTGGAAAACTCCCCAAGATTATGGTGTAATGCGGTTGCACGCATAGAGGAGTGTTCTATGACTCAAGTGTTCTTTTGTTCCTTATGATTCTTGATTTAATCACTTGCGATATTATTTGTCTTTTTTATCATTCGCTGCTTCAAAATCCTTTGTTAAGGTTAGCACGAGATGGTTATGCTATTGGGTGTAAGATAACTTTTAGGGTGTGAGTACGAGTGGATGGCGTTAAGGAGTAAGTGGTGTTAGCTCAGTAATAGCCTTGTGTAAGACTACTGTACTTTGGCAAAAGTTAATTAATCTGGTTTAGGGCCTTACAGACGTAAACCGTGTATGCCGAACTGCGTTAACAAATTTCGTATGTTGATTTATTTGTTGCACATTAAGTTTTTCTACTAGTGATTAAATTTTGGAAAATTCACAGTTGCTAATCCAGTTACTTTCTGATGAGCAATCGTTAGTTTCAGTTTGAAGCAACTGTCGCATAATATAAATCTTATGGAACTACAACCTCAGGTTTTTCCCAATTAATTCCTTTTCTCAGAATGGATGGATTCAAACATGCTTCAATTCCTTTTACATTCTATTGCGCTCACACTTTGACTCAAAATTCAAATTGCAAACCTTTCCAATTCTTTAATACCACTTTCAAATTGGTCTCACTAAGCAATTGTAACATAATAAAAGTAATGTGATAAATAAAATAAAGTAATAACTAATTTTCAACAAGTAACAAAAATGAAAAAAAAGTATACCTAAATTAAGTTTCTCTCTTTGAAGATTGGCGATAGGCATTCCAAAATCAGTTGAGGTATCTTTATAAACCTTCATTTTTTAACTTAGGAGATTTTGTATCATCTTATGGACAACAATTGGTGTAATAGTTAATAATATTTCCCTATTAACTTCATCTCTTTTTTTTTTTTTTGTAAACTTGGTCTAACATAAATACTAGAATTCAAAATGCTCTAGCTGCAAATAACAAAGAGTAAAGTTGCCTTTACAAGATAAGGTATGTATAAAGAAGACTTATTTTTTAGATTGACCTTGATTGCTTCTTTTGTCCTCTTTATGACATTATAAAAATAACCTATTAGTGTCTTCTTATCACTATCAGTTAAACAAAGCACTCTTAGCAAAGGCACACAAACTCGAACGACAAATTGACATTGAGACCAAAATTAGGGATGGCAACTGGCTTGGGCCCGACCGAACCCACTATGACTGGCCTGAAGTCAACAGGCTAGGCCTGGGTTGAACGAGTCTTGGGCTTAGATTTTTTGAAAATTTAGGCCTTGAGTTCGAGCTACCCAGGCTCGGCTTAGCCTGAGGCCTGACCTTATCACTTGTAAACATTTATTTCAACTCCTTTTTAATCAAAATAAACACTAAAGTGATAATAAATTAGTTGCAAATCTTAGAATAACAGGATGACACAAATTTCTATCATTGGTGAAATATTTTCTTATTAAATTTAAGACCTATGCAAGATTAGAAATAAACTTGATCACTTTTTTTCCTTTTTGCATTGTCTCATCAATGATTAGAAAGTATTTAACATTTTCTATATTTTTTAACTTCAGGTCAATGCAATGTGCACACAAGGACTCTGCAATCTTCTTCTAGTTGCTTTGTAAGTATAATCATTGTTAGTAATGAACTGAACAATATTTTTTGGCTTAACTTCATTCACAACTTCATCAAATATATGAAATAGAGTATCAATATTTCTAATGAGGCCAAATACATCAATAGATTTAAAAAATAATGTCTCCTTTGCATAATAAAACAAAAATTGATAATAGGCTCCTGTTTTTATTTTTCCAACTACCACACATGATTGAACACCCATAAACACCTCGTTATTTTTGTTTCATTCAAATAACTATTTATTTTATAAACAGAGTTTTTCAAAAGTTTACCTCTGTAGTCATTAATCGAAGGAGCTTCATATCCTGAACCACAAGAGGTAATAACATCCACTATAGGCTAGTAATAATAAGACTGTGTAAGGGGTTTCATATATCACTCTAAATGCAGGAAACTTAAACTAATCAATCTTTGCTTTGCAGATGATCTCATCTTGTTATGTTAAGCAGATCCAAGTTCCACCTCAGTATTATTGAAAGAATTAAAAATATCCCAAGGATTCTCGGGGTTGTAGGTGAACTGTTCCAGAAGTAATATTTATCTCTTAAGGAGTGCAGTTGCCATAATTCGTCTAATAACAGCTATCACCAACTTCAAGCAACAAAATCACCCAACGACATATCTTGGTATCCCCCATCCGCACTCATAAAGTGAAAATAGGTGACTTCACTAGTCTTCTTGATAAAATTCAATCTAGAATCTCTTCTTGGAGCTCCAAACTCCTTTCAATAGCAGAAGAGTCCAACTTATTGCTTCAATACTCAATTCTATTAACACTTATTAGGCTGCTCATTTAGATTTTCCAAGTTCTATCACAAAAACCATACATAAGTTAATCAACAACTTTCTTTGGTCTAGAAGCATAGGAAGAACTCACAAAACCAAGATGAAAAGGAGTGAGGTTTGCACTCCAAAGAAACAAGGGGGTTAGGGATTAGCTCCATATAAACCATGAACACCATATTGCTCACAAAAGACTTTGGAGTATGATGTATGATAAACAATCCCTTTGCATCAAGAATAGAAACATTTGGGCAATTGACTCCACACACTTTCCCTCAACCACCCTAAAACCTATGTTGAAAATGAAAGACCAATTCAAATATGATTTTACAGCATTGTTGGGGAATAGTGAATGTACTAGATTCTAGCATGACAATTGGCTGTCAGTGGGTCAACTGATCAATATCAATGAAGCTATAACCCTCAGATCATCAATCCAACAAAATGCTTCAGTCTCGACAGCATTAGCTAACAAGAAAAATTTTCAGCACTCATCCTTGCCCAAATCCCTTATAAATAAAAATTTTTAGAACATACCTCAATATAAAGGAAAATAAATACATTTGGAATAATCACACTATGTTTTGCAATAAAGGAGAAGCTGAAAATAGTTGATAAACTTGCTAGATACCTGCAACTCACCAACTAGTGCTCCTTATGTCGAGATGTCGAGGAAAGCACTGCACATTTATTCTTTAAATGCAGTTATATTAAGGGAATATGGCATGAACTACTCAGAAACTGCTTGATAACTTTGGAGTTAGATACTCTAGACAGCATCATCTCCAGATACTTAAGCAGTATGAGTTCTAATAGCATTGCTCACAAATGTCTTTGGGTGGCTTTATCTTCAACAATCACTACAATATGGGATGAAAGAAACTACATAATCTTCCAAAACAAGTTCCTATCAATGGAACAATTCAGAAAACAACTTATGCAACATATTAGACTTCGAATTAGTTTACAAAAACCCAAATTCCAACATAAACAATACCTGGATGCATTTTGAAATGTTTAGTTTATGATGTATTCAAGTCTATTTTGTAATCCCTGGAAGTCACTAATTTGAGGTGACAACTAGTATTGTATTTTGATTGTACAATTGAATCGCTTTTCAAGGCTTAATATATTTCTTATTCTTCAATAAAAAAAGAAAAAAGAAAGTATGTGCAACATTAAGTACTATGCCTGAATCATACTTAAATCTAGACATTCCCATGTCCATATTATGAGCTGCTTCTTTAGATTATAAGGCATTATGGATTGAATGTTGAGCTTTAGGAGTTGTTCGTGGTAAAAAAAAGTCCGGTGAAACATTCCTTTCTTATTGGGTAAAAATACCACCTTCAACACCCCTATTATCATCCTAACCACTATAAAAGGAACTTCGATTACTAATTTTATAATTCAATATTTACCTTATATCTTTCTCATATTGATACTTTTAAAATAAAGTCTTTATTTGTCATTTCACATCATAGCTCACTTCTTACAAAGCTCCCATTGCCATTACTCCTAACTAGATACTTCGTTAATTCTGGTGATTCTCACCTTTCAAATGCTTGTTATAATATAAAATGGTATAGTTCTTCATTCTAAAAACCATTCTAGCATGAGCTTAAGTTGGATCATCGAATCTTCCTAAAGCAGCTGAATTTTCAGGAATACTTGAACTTTCTTGTATCTACAAAATAAATAAAGACATACGTCAAAATTAAATTAATAACTTTATATCAAGATAAAGTTATCAAATGCTATTGCAAAATATGTATTGTTTAACTTAAAATAAATACAAAATTTTACATCTTAAATTCTAAAAACATAGACAGATTTTGCACTTTAGTTTCTTAAAATGTTTTGTCTCTTTTGGGTAGATAACTTAGTCATCCAAATAAAAACAAAGCAACGAAAGAAATTATTTTATTACAATTTAATTAATTAATTTTAAAAGAGTTTCTTATCAAAACATGTAATGATTAAGAAATAATTTAGTATTTAAAATTATTTTATAAAAATTTATCATATGAAGTTGTGTCTTCGTGATTGAATAAACCTGAGGGAAGTATAAAAATTTATCATATGAAGTTGTGTCTTCGTGATTGAATAGACCTGAGGGAAGTACCAAAGTAGCATTTGGATCAATCTCAACTATCGAGGCTATTAAGGATTTCCCTACAGTCTCGGACGGGAACATGACACGTTACGATTCGATTGTGTTAGCCTTCAAGCATCCAACGCTATTATATTATAATGTACTGTCATGTTTGGTGTATGCATTTAGCATCCAGTAAATAGTGATTTATGCATTTAGATCTAATAAATGTACTACATGGCATAACTCAAATGAAATGAATTGAAAAGAGCTATTTTAATATGAGTAGTCATTTACGAAAAGAAAATGTAGATGTTAGGTGAAAGCAATTGATTCTATTGAATTTGTCAACTTAGGCGAGCTTTACCGAACTCACATTTGTCGCTTTCTTCGCACTCCCTTGTATATAACACACGCCCGAATGCTCTACATGTACCTCAGACTCGGTCATTTCGATTCCAAGAACTCCTCCCTGGCAAATCTTCATGGCTACCAAAAACAAGGTATTAAGATCTTATTCATATATAATATTCTCTTAACTTCTTTGTCTTTCTTTTATATTCTATAAGGTATAAATTAAAACCACGCAACACTTTAATGGCAGAGTCCTGTGAAACATAGAAAGTCCTTTCCTGAGGACGGAAACTACGATGTGGATCGAAGAAACAAGGAAATCGACGAGCTTAAGGACGCGGTGAATGGACTAGTGAAGGAGGTGAAATTGTTGAAGAAAGAGAGTGAGAAATTCGACAGGCTGAGGGGTAGCATACAATCAGCTTGGAATGATTTTGATAGGGAAATTGAAAGTATCCAAGAAGAAGTAGCAGAAAGCCCTACCAAATCAAATACTCGTAACCAAACTAGCAGACAAAAGAAGGCATCAACAGGGGACATTGTAGGAGGACCTGCCAACCAAGCTTTCAATCAACTTGGAATGATTTTCAAAAAAGAAAGCCCTACCAAACCAAGTACTCCTACCAATATTAGGAAACGCAAGAAGCCATCAGAAGGGGACATTGAAGCAGGAGGTAGGAAGATTACAAGTATCGAAGAAGAAGTAGAAAGCCCTACCAAGCCAATGAAACGCTACAAGCCATCAAGAGGGGACATTGCACGAGGAGATAGGGAGATTACAAGTATCCAAGAAGAAGCAGCAGAAAGCCCTACCAAACCAAATACTCGTAACCAAACTAGAAGACAAAAGAAGCCATCAACAGGGGACATTGTAGGAGGACCCGCTAACCAAGCTTTTTCATAGTTACTTCCCATGGACAAATTGTATTGTTATTAGTTGATCAAAATTCGATCATGCATTTTCTTTCTATGCTGCCAAATACTTATAGTCAATTAAGAACCTATATTAAAATAATAATATTTAATAGTTATTACTTGAAGATCATTTATGGTCATTACTGTTATAAATAATAAATATAACAGTAAAAATATTTTTCGTTGTTAAAGTCTAAATCATAATAATGGAATCTTTTATACTTTCTTTAAAAAAAGGTGTAGTACAATTTTAACTTTTGATCCTAAGTTTTGTCGAAACTGATATACAAGTAAATTAGTTTAGCTCTGGATTATTAGAACGTAATTGAGATATACTTATATACTACTGTCTCAGCATGCAGTCTAGGTAGTCAAAAGTGGAAATTTCCTACAAAAATAATCCAAGTTAATATTTGAATATGCTGCAAGGGAAAATCTATATCTTTTTATTTAGTCTAAGGAAGTTGCTTAGTCTAGGTAATGAGACTGCTACTTCAAAATGGATTAATTATTCTCTGTGAAAAGGTTGCAGAACTAATACTAACATCTTGTCTAGTCTTGTTGGAAGTCCCTCTATTTAAGAAATCACACATCAAAAGTGGAAGGAAGGCTTAAGTAGATATCTCCTTATATATAGACAGTAAGAGAGAAGACTTAAGCATCCCAAGCAAAGTATTTTGAGCAATACAAGCTTAGTAAAATAGAGAGAGATATATCTTCGATTAACCTTTCAATCGAAAGGTTATTTGTGATCTGATTTAGCTTATATTTTATCAACAATATTTCAAGACTTAGGTCTTGAATTATTGTGGATCATAGTTTTGTGCCTAATAATTTGACACTAGTGTTTTCTATTTGTGAGATTTATTTCACTCTTTTTGTATTTCCAAGAGTTTAATTTCTTGAGTATTTTGGTGTAGTACATCTAGTTTTAACTAGAGAGATTTTATTGTACCCATTATTTTAAATAATGGAGATATTTTGGAACGATCCCGTGATTTTTTACTTTCCATATTGGGAAGTTTTTTCATGTAAAAATTTGGTGTGCCTTTCTTTGATTTTAAATCTTAGTTTATGTGGTTTTCTCCATTTGTTGATTTCCTCACAAGTTTACAAAAGGTGAGAGAGATTTTATTCCGCTATATTGGTGTGTGTACCTCCCATCAAACTGGTATCAGACCTCGATTACTAAGCCAGTCATCCTTCGTAAACGATGGAAGTCAACACAAGCAGAATGATCAGTATGAACATAGGAAACTTCCAAGTATGGAAGGAGAAGATGGAAGATCTCCTTTATGTGAAGGGATACCATAAACCGATGTTCGGTATCACAAAACTCAAAGGCAAATTCGACACCATGTGGAGTCTATTACATAGACAAGTATACGGATTCGTCAAAAGCTAGGTGGATGATAGTGTCTGGAATCATATCTTCTGCGAGAAGGAAACAGATAATTTATGGGCTAAACTCGAGAGCCTTTATGCTCGAAAGTTGATAACAACAAAATGTTCCTGATTAAACAACTCATGGACTTGAGATACCAAGATGGAACATCGATGACGGATCACTTGAATATTTATCAAGGGATCATTAATTAGATGACCATAATGAGGCTCACTTACAATAATGAGTTGCTCGGATTATGGCTTTTAGGATCCATATTAAGCTCTTAGGAGAAATCTAGAACAACGTTCTTCAACTTAGCCCCTAAAGGTGTAGTCTCGATGGAAAAGGTTAAAAGTAGCCTTTTGAAGGAGGAGTCCAGAAGAAAGACTCAAGGCTTATCTCCCGAGTTTGATGGCTTAATCACGGAGACAAAGGGGAGAAGCAAAAACAGAGGTCTAGGCCGAAAAAGTAGATCCATTAGCAGGCCCAACAAATATGGCAACATTAAATGCTTCTACTGTGGTGGAAAGGCCATATGCAGAAGAATTGCTGGAAGCTGAAATGAGAAGGCAAGAGGAATTAGGAACTAGAGAAGAATGATGTCAATAGACATGATCAAAATGTCGTCATTGAGGATTTACTTGTGATCTGTGATGAGGAGATTAGTATTTTGTGAGAAGAAAAGAGTTGGGTAATTGATAGTAGCGCCTTAACTCACGTGACTGCTTGATGAGCACTATTTACATCTTATACATCCGGAGATTATGGGCATGTGAAGATGGGAAATAATGGCCTCGCACAAGCCATTGACATTGGAGACATTTGCTTGGAGACCAATAACTACACTAGATTAGTACTGAAATGTGTCAAACATATTCCAGATATCATATTCAGTATCATATCTATAGGAAAGCTTGACGATAAACGGTTTTGCAGCACATTCCATAACAATGTATGGAAACTTACCAAAGGTGCCATGATTGTAGCGAAGGGTAAGAAGCATGAGATGCTATATATGATGTAAGCCAACACTCCCAGTTGCAGTATCAATGCTATGGAAGATGTAGATGCAAATGAGTTATGACACAAAAGACTCAGCCACATTAGTGAGAAGGGCTTAATAGTGTTAGCTAAGAAGGGACATCTATATGGTGTCAAAAGTATGTGTCTTAGAAAGTGTGCTCATTTCCTAGCAGAAAAGCATAATCGAATTGCTTTCAAGAGTTCACCTCCCTCCAAAAAACCAAATGTACTTGATTTGGTACATTCTAATGTATGTGGTCCGATAAAGACAAAGTCACTTGGCAGTGCTCTCTACTTCATGACTTTTATTGATGATCATTTAAGGAAGATCTGGGCTTACACCTTGAAGTCAAAGGATCATGTGTTTGAAGTCTTCAAACAATTTCAAGCTTCAGTCGAAAGAGAGATGTGGAAGAAACTGAAATGCATCCAGACTGATAATGAGGGAGAGTATTCTGGTCCCATTTGATCAGTATTGCAACGAGCCAAAGATGCCACAATCGAATGTGTTGGCAGAAAGGATGAATAGAACTTTTGATCCCAAAAAGTTCTAAAAATTACTTAGGTCATCCTACTCGCAAGTACATAAGGTAGTTGTAGTGATTACCCAGGGTCGTCTCTCAAAAAGGTGAAATTGGTTCACTTAAATTAATTTTGAACAAAAACAAAAAATAAATGCAATCCTAAACATTCTATCTCAATTTGTTGAATAAAAGACTTTAAAGCAAATCACACAATTGAACTGAAAAGTAAGCGATTCAATCGAAAGCAAAGATGAATAGATTACTCGAAATGGAAGATTCTTGAGAATTAATTTCACTAATTTAATCTCCTATGCATGATTAAAGGGAATGATTGGACAGTTGTCTTACTAAAATTAATAGTTGGGTTCTAATTAACTTGAATAATAAACTAATCTAACTTTCGTATTCAACAAGTTATCATCCGAATTAATTATGAAAACCCGACTACCACTTAATATATTTCTAGTTTTTAACCTAAGCATTCATAGTTCTCGATCTGTATTAAATTTCTCCTCTTGGTCCTTCATTTAATACTAAAAATGATGCAAGGTTTGGCCATTCTATTACATCCATTTAGCTAAGAAACCACATAAATAAATAAGACAACAAATTTGTAACTTAATCATGCATAGTCAACTAAAATAGCTACATTAATTCTCAAGAAAAAGAGATTAGCCAATCATAGCATAAACACAGTTCATCATCCCCATACAATTCAGTCCCATGTTACTGTCAACAGAAATATTAAAGTAATAAAACAATGAATACTAAATGAAATATGAAAAGATAACAAAGTAATAGTTGGTTAAGCTAACAAAGTAATAAGTTCAGTAAATAAACAAGAAACACCGCAATAGATGAATAACAGAGCAAGCAAATAGAGATCGGGTGAATGAGGTGCAGTGGTCCCTTACCCCTCTCAAGCTTCCAGCATTAACTCTTGCCTTCTGCTTTAGTTTGTTCTCACCAAATGGTCGAAGGCTTGGTTCTGCTTCCAACTCTTTGCTATGTTTCTCTCTTCTTCACCGACTCTCTCTGTTCTCTTCTCTTTTTCCCTTCTTTCTCCCTATTTTCTCTCTCTCTTGAAGTGTCTCTAGTGTTTTAAGTGGAGAATGAAGAGTGAATGATGAATATGTATCCCTTTATGTTGTTTCCTCTAATCTGTCTATTTGTAGTATAATCCTTGGTCTTGGGTTTATGTTGGTGTCTTAAGACATCTTGTAAATCAAGAACCAAGAAGAAGTTAGAAGTAGTTAGAAATCAGTCGATGTAAAGTCTGTTAACAAAGTGTTGATAGCCAAGTGTATAAAAAACATAACAGAGTAAATGAAATTCATTCATTCTTCTCATATACTACAGTCTCCTACGACTTACTAATACACATATACGTATTTAGAAAATAAAAGTGGTATCAGAGCTATTATTGATCTTAAGGGGTCTGTGAAGCATTTTATCAAACAAGAAAGGGGCTACCTCGGAGACGTTGTCATCACCCACAAATGGAAGGCTTCTCAACCATGCAGGCGCCATTGTTTGATGGTGAATCGTACCAGATCTGGGCAGTCAAGATGCAGACGTATCTTGAAGGTCTAGACTTGTGGGAGCCGATCGAAGAGGACTATCAAGTAGACCCATTAGCAGATAATGCAACCGTGAATCAGATCAAGTTTCAGAGGGATAGACTTACAAGAAAAGCGAGAGCCAAGTCTTGCCTCTATTCAGCCGTGAGCCCTTCATTATTCACGAGGATCATGCATTTAAAGACAGCCAAGGAGATTTGGCACTACCTGAAATCTGAGTTCGAAGGAGATGAGAGAGTGAAGAGCATGAAAGTGATTAATTTGATGAGGGAGTTTGACAAGCTTCAAATGACTGACGATGAGTCTATAAAAACGTATGCCGGAAAATTACAGGATCTTGCAGACAAGATCAGGCTTCTTGGAAGTCGATTTGAGGATGACAAGATTGTCCAGAAAATGTTGATTTCTCTCCCAGAAAAGTTCGAAGCTACAATCATCTCTCTAGAAAATACCAGAGACATGGCAGATTTGAAGCTATCGGAGCTGCTAAGTTTTCTGCAAGCCCAAGAACAGAGGAGAGCGATGAGGTCCGTAGAGGTGACCGAGGGTGCCTTAAGGGCAAGCCAGAAAAGTAGCGGTGGAGGAAAGAAGAAGCATTGGTCGAAGGGTGGCTCGGAAGGGAAGAAGCAAGAAAAGCAAGATGCGGCGGAGACCTCAGCCCAATCCCAAAGAGAACCTTGTAAACATTGCGGTAAGTCTAATCACCCCCACTATAAGTGCTGGAGGAGACCTGACGTAAAATGCAGGAAATGCAAGTAGCTTGGGCACATCGACAAATTTTACAGGAGCAAAGAATAGTCGCAGAACTCAGAGGAAGCCCGAACAGCAGATAAGAAAGAAGAGGATCATCTGTTCGTAGCTTCTTGCCACAATACCTCAATATCAGAAGACAGTTGGCTGGTCGACAGTGGCTGCTCCAACCATATGACCAGCAATTTGGGCATATTCAAGAATCTGGACAAGAAGCATACCTGTAGAGTGAATATTGGAAATGGTGAATTGATTTCTGCCCAGGGAAGAGGAGCAGTCATCATCGAGAGCTTGAAAGGACCAAGAACTCTAGAAGATGTACTGTATGTTCCAGATCTTGAACAAAACCTTCTCAGTGTCTCACAATTGATCGAAAGAGGATACTCAGTTCTATTTCAAGGAGGTTTCTGCACAATTTCAACCATGGAGGGGAGACTTCTGTTCAAGATAAAAGCAAGGGATAGAAGCTATGTGTTGAACCTTCTTGAGCAACAGGAGATGGCACTAAATGCAAATGTCAGTCGACCAAATTTATGGCACAAGAGGCTAGGCCATCCACACTGGAAAGGCCTGATAAAGTTAAGTGAGTCTGATCTGGTGCAAGGTCTTCCATTCCTCTGTCAACCTCAACAAGTCTGCACCACCTGTATTCAAGGGAAGAAAGCCAGAGAACCCTTCAAAGACAGTACTTGGAGAGCATCCGAACTACTGGAATTGGTCCACACGGATGTGTATGGACCAATACCAGTGGAATCACTGAATGGGAGTAGATTTTTTATTACCTTTATAGACGACAAGTCAAGGTATTGCTGGATCTATTTCCTGAAGACCAAGGCTAAAGTGTCGGATGTCTTCCAAAGATTCAAGCACATGGTAGAGAATCAAAGTGGGCAGAAAATTAAGAAGCTGAGAAGTGACAATGGAGCATAGTATAAGAACCAAAAGATGGAGAGAATTTGCCAGGATAGTGGCATCATGCATCAGTTTTCAGTACCTTACTCACCTCAGCAGAATGGGGTGAGTGAAAGGAAAAATAGGACCATTGTTGAAATGGTGAGATGCTTGTTGGAGGAGAAGGCTCTACCAAAAGTCTTATGGGCAGAGGCTGCAGCTACTGCAGTATTCTTGCTAAATAGATTACCTACTAAAGCTTTGGAGGAGAGGACATCATATGAAGTGTGGCACCAGAGGAAACCAAATGTGAGAAACTTAAAAATATTTAGCTCTCCATGTTATATCCATGTGCCACAACAGAAGAGAAGCAAGTTAGATTCCAAAGCTACAGCAGGTGTGTTTATTGGTTACTCTGAAGTGACCAAAGGATATAGAGTGCTGATTCCAAACAAGAAGGAAGTGAAGATCAGTAGAGATGTAACATTTCTAGAAGATGAGGTTTGGAATTGGGCTGAAGTGGAAGATGACAATGCTTGTGTAAGAAGGATGCGGATGCAAGATGGCAGATTGTCTGGAGCTACATCAGATGAAGAATTAGAAAAGGGAGCCAGACAACAGACAGAAGAAGAGCTCGAACAGCCACATGAGAATGAGGTGGAACCAGAACATGAAATTCAGACTGATAGTGATATTGAAGATCAAGTAGATCATATCCCAAAAAGAGGTACAAGGCTTCTCTCCGAAATTTATCAAACCTGTAATCTAACCATCTGTGAACCAGCAAGTTTTAAACAAGCTCAAGGAAGCAAGGAATGGCTGGCTGCAATGGAGGAGGAGATCAGGATGATTGAAAATAATCAGACGTGGGAGTTGGTGACAAAACCACCCGATAGGAAGATCATTGGCGTGAAGTGGGTTTATAAAACCAAGATGAATCCAGATGGTTCACTGAACAAGTACAAGGCAAGGTTGGTTGTCAAGGGGTA
The DNA here is from genome assembly GCA_027563845.1 of Erythroxylum subrotundum. Taxonomy (NCBI): domain Eukaryota; kingdom Viridiplantae; phylum Streptophyta; class Magnoliopsida; order Malpighiales; family Erythroxylaceae; genus Erythroxylum; species Erythroxylum subrotundum. The sequence goes on from JAOQMQ010000003.1 coordinate 2,581,961, forward strand.
TTCCCAAGTAGATGGAGTGGATTACTCTGATACTTTCGCGCCAGTAGCAAGATTAGAAACAATTAGACTGATCTTGAATGTATCTGCTGAGAAGGGGTGGCCTGTGCACCAGCTAGATGTGAAGTCGGCTTTCTTGAATGGGGAGCTGAAGGAGGAGATATATGTTGAGCAACCGGAGGGGTTTGTTGTTGAAGGTAAAGAAGAACATGTGTATAGGTTGAGGAAGGCTTTATATGGGCTGAAACAAGCCCCAAGGGCTTGGTATGACAAGCTAGATAGTTATCTACAGCAAATTGGGTTCATTAGGAGTGAAAGTGAACTCACCCTCTATGTGCGAAAACAGAAGAGAAGACTTGTGTATATGTCTGTCTATGTGGATGATTTACTGTTGACTGGAGATGATGCTAAGGAGATCGAAGGAGTGAAGCTCAAGTTGATGGATCTGTTTGAAATGACAGACCTGGGATTAATGACGTATTTCCTAGGAATGGAAATTCAACAGAGTCCAAGAGGAATTTCAATTTGCCAGAAGAAGTACATTAGAGAGATGCTCAATAGATTTAACATGTTGGAATGTAAACTAGCGAAATCTCCAATGAACTGTAAGGAGAAATTGCAGAAGGAAGATGGGAGTAGAGCTACGGATGAAAGAAGGTATAGAAGCCTCATTGGAAGTCTGATGTATCTAACCTCATCTAGACCAGACATCCAGTTTCCAGTAAGTATGTTGTCGAGGTTTATGGCTGCACCAACAGAAACCCATATGACTGCAGCGAAAAGGATTTTGAGGTATCTAAAAGGAACTTACAACTTCAGCCTCAAGTATAGCAGAACAGGGAGTTTGAAGTTGAAGGGATATTCAGACAGTGACTGGGGAGGCTCTTCAGACGATATGAAAAGCACCTCTGGCTACTGCTTTACACTGGGCTCAGGATGTTTTTCATGGGCATCTAAGAAACAAAGCGTAGTGGCTCAGTCAACAGCCGAAGCGGAGCTGATTGCAGCTACGGCTACAGTGAACCAGGCGATTTGGTTGAAGAAGATGATGGAGGAGCTATGTGTTACACTGAAGGAAAGCACAGAGGTATTAATAGACAACAAAGCTGCGTTGGTGATTTCCCTAAACCCGGTGTTCCATGGCAGAACTAAACACTTCAAAATGAAGTGTTATTTTTTACGCGACATTCAGCAAGGAGGAGAGATGAAACTTGTGCACTGTCGAACAGAGGAGCAAATAGTAGATTTGTTCACCAAGGCGTTGCAAGGAAAAAGGTTTGAGTACTTGCGAAGTAGAGTTGGATTACAACAAGACTCCTAAGACAGGAGGAGTATGTTGGTGTCTTAAGACATCTTGTAAATCAAGAACCAAGAAGAAGTTAGAAGTAGTTAGAAATCAGTCGATGTAAAGTCTGTTAACAAAGTGTTGATAGCCAAGTGTATAAAAAACATAACAGAGTAAATGAAATTCATTCATTCTTCTCATATACTACAGTCTCCTACGACTTACTAATACACATATACGTATTTAGAAAATAAGAGTTTCCAGCCTAGCGCCATCAATCCTGCACGTGTAATGTATTAAAGTGAGTGCACAGAATAATAGGGCTAGTCACCTAGCCTTCTCACCCCTGTGAGTGGCCTCTCACAGGCGTGAGAAGGCCTTACTGGTGTGACTTAACATGTCACACCCGCGACTTGCTATGAAAAACCATGAAGCATGCAGCTAGTTAGATGAGAAGCGTGGCAGCTAGTGAGATGAAAATGTGGCTGCTGGTGAGATGAGAGCATGGTAGTTGGTGCAAACCATGAGAAGGCAGTTAGAAACATGCATAGGAGTTGCATGGTGATGTCAATGTGATAATCATAGATGGGAGTTAGGTGAGAAGGTCATCGTGGCTATCAAGAAGCATGGTAGCTAGCTGGATGAGAAAATCACCATAAGAAGGCATGAGCTAAAGTGAGTGTGACAAGCAATTAACGCGTGTGACCATGTAATTAACGTGTGTGGCCATACGATTAACATGTCATACCTATTTTCATGCACAATTCTTCTTGTTTTTCATACCACATTTACAAAATTCTCCATTTAACATTCATACAACATTCACCTCATTTTCCCTCAATCCATTTCAAATTTGGATTAAAAACAAGAATTTGTAACCCAAAATCAAAATACTAATGCAAGAAAAATCCAAAAAAACTAGACACAACAATAATCCTTTTACCAACTCATTTTTGGATAATTTTGATAAAATGCTCATGCTAGTATGGCCAAATCTTCTATGCCAGATTAGTGAATCCTTTTCTAGAGAAACAAAACACTTAAATTTTTTAAAAGACATGTCTTCTAGTTGAGTAATATATATTCTGATTTCTAGGACCAACAAACATAACATTGTCGTTCTTATTATTAATTATTTTTGCAATGAGATGCATAGAATGTGACTCTATATCCCTTATCACATAACTGACTTACACTTAGTAGGTTATATTTCAATCCATCAACATAGAGAATATTCTCAATAAAAGTAGAGTCCGAGGTGTACAAACAGCAAAGAAAACAGTAGAGAAGGAGAAGAAAATTGTGTATCTTTTAGTTATAATACTGTGGCTTTTATAGCCAAATACAACAGATATGCCAAGCTAAAAGTAAAGGAAAAAGATCTCAACAAAACAAGTATACACCAAGAATCAAGGAATCAAATATACATAGTATCAGGAAAAATATCAGCTGCTGATATCATAACAGAGTCTGCACATATCTGCTGATATCTTAACCTGCCCCCTCAAGTTGAAGACGGAGAAGGCTGAAGACGAAGCTTGTCACGATGGCGCAAAAACAGATGAGAGCCTAAAGGTTTGGTCATGATGTCAGCAATCTGATCTTGGCCTGATATAAATTTAATCTGAACCTTTTTGCGATGTACTTGGTCTCGCATAAAATGAAAATCTAGTTCAATATGCTTCGTTCGAGCATGAAAAATTGGATTTGATGTCAAGTAAATTGCCCTAATGTTATCACGCCACAGGGTTGCTGGTGAAACTTGATACCCATGTTCGGACAGCAAGGACAACAGCCACATAATCTCAGATGTAGCATGAGCAATAGAACGGTATTCACTTTCCGTTGAAGAGCGAGCGATAGTGGACTGTTTCTTGGATGACCATGATATTAAGTTATTCCCCAAATAAATTGCATAATCAGATGTTGATTTTCGATCATCAGGACAGCCAGCCCAGTCGCTATCTGAAAAACATTGCAAAGATATTGAAGAGGTATTAGAGAAGAAGAGACCCATAGAAGCAGTACCGTTGAGATAACGCAACAAACGTTTGGCTGCTATCCAGTGATCTTGTATTGGTTGATGCATGAATTGCGTAAGTTTGTTAACTGTGAAGGACACATCTGGTCTAGTGAGAGTAACATATTGGAGAGAACCAACCAGGTGCCGAAATTGTTCTCCATTAGACATGAGTTCACCACCATGCTTAGATAGTGGCGGAGTGGTAGCCATAGGAGTCAAGGTGGCCTTGCTGTCATTCATGTTAAATTGATGTAATAAATCACGGACATATTTCTGCTGTGATAGCACAATTCCAGAGGATGTCGGAAGCACTTCAATGCCCAAAAAATAATGCAACTTGCCAAGGTCTCTAACTGGAAACGCAAACTGTAAGGCTTGTAAAAAAATTCTAACTTGCTAAAATCAGAGCATGTAAGCAGAATATCATCAACATAGATTAAAATGAAGCATTTAATATTGCCCTCCCTGTAAATGAACAAGGAAGTGTCTGCCTTGGAAGCTTGAAACCCAATCTGTAACAAAAAATTACTCAATCGTTGAAACCAAGCACGCGGTGCCTGTCGGAGCCCATACGGAGATTTTTGCAACTTACAAACATAATCCGGATGATTGGAATCAATGAACCCAGGTGGTCGAGCCATATATATATCTTCCTCAAGGTATCCATGCAAGAACGCATTTGATATATCCAGCTGCCTAATCGGCCATTTAGACACAGTTGCAAGAGACAATACTGTGTGAATTGTTGTTGCTTTGACTACCAGGCTAAAGGTCTCATTGTAATCAATACTAGGTTGCTAAGAGAAACCCTTTGCAACCAAACGAACCTTATAGCGCTCAATATCTCCATTGGCATTCCGTTTAATACGAAATAGCCATTTATTTTCCACAACGTTGGTATGTGGAAGGCGAGGAACCAACTGCCAGGTTTTATTTTGCAAGAGGGCATTAATTTCACTTTCCATGGCCTGCCTCCATTGAAGATGAGACTGAGCTTGATTATAGGTCTGAGGTTCATGAGACAAAAAATCAAGCTTGGTTGTACAGATTAAAGCATGTCGTCTTTGGCTAGTGGATGGTCGAAGCTGCATTGTGTGAGTTCGTGTGGGGTTTTATGGTAGAGTGTTTGACAGAAAATGAGTGGAGAGGTCGACTACAAGGTCTATAGCTGGTGGATTTTGTGGATTGGTATATGGGACGATTTGGTTAGGAGGGGAAGAAGATGTATTGGATGTAGGAGTCTGATTGTCGTTGGATGTAGGTGCTGGTGAATGGTTTGGATATGGCAAGGTGTTTGTCGTTAAGTTGGACTCTACAGATAAATGTGTATTAGATAAAGTCGTACCTGATTCAACTGGAGTGCCCAAGTGATGCGGTATCTGATTTGTGATGGAAAGCCAGAGCGTAGTAGGTGGAGGCGGAACTATACCTGTAGACAATTGAGAACCAAGAAATGTGTTTGAATCAAACTTGACATGTCT
>JAOQMQ010000003.1:2663363-2675622 GCA_027563845.1 Erythroxylum subrotundum
ATTAAAATATGTTTAAAATAAATATTAATTTATAAAAATTTAAATTTAAATTATTTAGTTTAATAAAATAAAAATAATTTATTAATAAATATTATATAAGAGATTAAAATAATTTATTTTTAAAATATATAATATATAATTATTATTCTTGATAAAAATATAACTACATTAACATTAAAATCAAATAGGTTTTTGATTTTATTTGAAAGATACAACAATAACAACAATAATCCAGTAAAAATTTCGCTAATTAGTGGGATCTAAAGAAGTCTAGTAGTACGCAGTCTTATTCCTAAATAGTAGAAAGGCTATTATTGAATGACCCACATGAGAAAAAAAGCTTATAAGTAAAATATGAGAACGACAAGGATCTTTTTATGAGAGATCATTTATCTTTATCCTAGCACGTTTCTATTATATCCCATATCTTTGGTAAGCTCCACTAATGTCATATCATTCTGGATCACCTCTTCTCAATTTTTCTTAAACCTTCTTTGTTTTCTTTTATAATCTCTAAATACAATTTTCTTACATTTTCTCATTAGAGCGTTTGAGTGTCTCCTTTTAACATGTCCAAACCACCTAAGTCTTGTCTCTTTTAATTTTTCAATAACATTAGCCATCTTTAATTTGTCCCTTTTTATTACATTCCTAACCTTATTTATTCTATTAAGGTTGCACATCCAATTTAGCATCCTTGTCTCTGTCACCATTAGCTTATGACTATATACCTATTTGATAGGCCAACACTCTTCTTTATAGAGCATGGTCAGCGTAATTACTAAATGATAAAATTTACCTTTAAGCTTGAGCAGTATCTTCTTGTCACATAAAACTCTTGATGCATTTCTCCATTTAAGTCACTATGATCTGATATAGTGAACTATGTCTTCATCAATCTCTCTTTTACTCTAAATGATAGATTATAGATACTTAAAACACTCATTTTGTATAACTAGATCTTAGATACTTAAAACACTCCTTTTGTATTATAACTTTCAGGTCAATCTTCACCTCCTAGGTAGGCACACTATGCTCCGAAAATTTACACTTTACATACTTAGTCTTAGTCTTACTCAATCTAAAATTCTTCGACTCTAACGTATCCTTTCAACGTTCAAGCTTGACAGTGAGACCTTCTTTTGTCTCATTCACTAAAATAATGTCATCCGAAATAACATACACAAGACACATCCTCTTTGATACTTTTAATGAGCTCATCAATCACTACTGCAAACAAAAAGAGCCTAAAAAAGGAACTCTAGTGTAACCCAACAACGATGTTATGTATATATCCAACAAAGATGTTATGTTCTCACTAAAAAATGTTATGTATCTCCTCCTATCGTTTTTACTCTAATTTTTACACTTTCAAACATATCCTTTGAAAGAAAAAAAGGTATTGAAAACATAAAATGAAAAACTAAAAATTACAACAGAAAATAGAACTAAAACCAAATGATCCGTTAATTAACTAAATAGAAACAAAACAACTAAAGATATTATCTTATTACAATTTAATTAATTAGTTTTTAAAGAGTTTCTTATCAAATCATGTAATGATTAGGGAATAATTTAGTATTTAAAATCCTTTTATAAAGATTTATCATATGAAGTTGTATCTTTGTGATAGAATAAGTGAGAGGTTAACATAAATATTTTATGCACCTAGATATAATAAATGTTAGGTGTATGCATTTAGCATCCAATAAATATTGATTTATGCATTTTGATCTAATCAATGTACTACATGAAATAACTCAAATGAAATGAATTGAAAAGAGCTATTTTAATATGAGTAAAGTCATTTTAAAAAGAAATATCGAAAATTTAAAAATAAAATTATTTTATACGACGTTAAAAATAATTTTACATAAAGATGATAAAGATCCTTCTTTTCGGTAGAGATTTTATTTTATTTTTAATCGTTGACTGACTTGTAAACTGGTCTACTACCGTGGATAAATAAAGGAAAAAGAAAAGTAAAAAGAAAGGAAAGAAGTTGTAAAATTCTATCCTTCTGGCGTAAAAATTGACTTAGGATGCTGCTACATTCATATTCCACAACTACTCCATTCTTTCTGTAAAAAAGAATTGTTCGATTTTTTAACTTTAGCGAAAGAGTCGGTGGTCCTGAGGACTCCTTCCACTCGGAGGATTCTGTGGATCGATTGGATTTGGACATTTGTTCTGTATCAATTGCAGAAAGTGCGTTAAGTCTATTCGACAGCAAGTTGACCAAAGACTTCACAAGGGATAATTATGTTCAATTAAGACTGGATCAACACAAGAAAAGAGACAAAGAATACTACAACCAAACCCGTATCACAGTACATATGAATAGATAATAAAACATATAGCGTAAAAGAAGACAACATCCAATTCAGATCTGAGTGAACTATTAAGTTGATAAATTGCTAAATTCGATTATTTGATTCAATAAAATTGTTAATATTTTAATTCATTCCCCTCTTGTATAATATATAGCTTGTTAATATATTATATCAAAAAGCATATCAACATATTCATTTATAAACTTCACTATGACATTATTTTGTAACCATACTGTTTATAAACTAAAAGACTACTAATAAATATGTCCTTTCCCACATTATAAACGAAAATATACTCTCAATTTTATGATTTATTTTAAGATTAAACTAGCACATTAAGTTAGATGCATTTAAATTCAAACCTGGGTTGAAATATCAAAGATAACTTTTTTAAAACTAAATTATAGATTTGCACTTTTTATTTATTAAATCATCATTTTGTATTTTTCTATTATTAAAAAATTAAACCCAATTCGATCGTAAAAATTTTAAACCTTACGAATTTTTGGTTTAGTTTACTTTAGTAACTCTTATTATTAAAAACCAATTGATTCAGTAATTAGCGAATTAATTTTTATAAACTACAATAAATTAGATGGTTTTTATTTAACATTCATTTTCTTCAATTAAACTTCAACCTTTTTGATAAGTAAAGATAGCTTTCTTTTTCAATTTTATTTTAAATTTTTTAATTTTGTTCAATTTATAATGTTTATCAGTTTTATGAAGACTGATTAAATTTTTAAACATTAAATATCTTATTTTATTAGTTTAATTATTGTTTAAAAGAGTAATTTTCTTAACTAAATTATAATTTTGCATCTAATGCCATATCTTATCATAGATTGCGATCATCTTCTCACCTTACTTACATTTGAAAGTGCTTTTACTTTTATACATTGAGATCACATCTTAGAAATGTTTAAATTATTATAATATAAATTTATTCTCATAAAAGTTAGAAATGAGACTTAAACTTGAAACTTTGTTCATGTTAAGTAAAAATTTTTGACTTGATCAAAGTTATGGCAGTTGAATACTAAATATTGAAAAAAAACTATTTTGGACAAGGATCGAAGAATAACTATTGGGTAGAATAACAATGCCATTGTGTTGAGTTACGAGGATTGAGCCAATAACAACTTGATACCTAATTGAAAAACCTAAATTTTAACTTCGATTCCAACCAAAACTTATCTAACCTGTTAACATCAAGTTGGATTCAATCAAATGAGAATCATCAGACCCTATCTACTATATATTCCTGCTCTCGTGAAAATCATTTCGAATTAATTATTAGAAGGAGAAGAATAGTCCAACAGGCAACTTTTTCGACGTAATCAATGAGATGGCATCCATTATAGATATTTCATGCGAATTGACGCTAGTAACCATGGATGAAGAAATGATTTGAACGTAAGATAACTTGAATTTGGTTTGGGGCATTAGTTGATCTGCTTTCGTCAATAGAAAATTTGCATATCATTATTATAAAATAATGAACCATGTTTGAATGTTGATTAAGGGAGTGTCGTATCATTAATTTCCCTTAATTAACAAGTGCAATTGGACTGCGATATGATTATTAAATTTCTTACGAAACAAACTGGAACCAACTTGTTTTCACACCTTATTGGTATGATTACTTTAACAAGAAATACCTTCCCTGGATGTTCAAAGTACCTGCATCGTCTCCTTCTCAGTTCTCTCCCACATCTGTCTTTATCAGTGTCTCTCTGCGTGTAGTGTATATATAACATGACCTAGTTGATTATCAATACTCTGCGCTACCCTGAACAGTAACCCATTTGTTCTTCGAGGTTTTGTCCTTAAACATGACTTCTGACAATTACAACAAGGTATAGATGTACATGTGCATGTGTCTGGGTCTGCTTTATTGTCTTATGATTTGTGTGGCTAGCTAAGTGATGTGTAATTGAAAATGCTTCCAGGTCTTTGCGAGGCAAGTGGCTTTTTGGTCTGGGGAGGAGAAGTCAAATCATCTGCAGCTTGAAGAAGTGCTCGTAGCAAGATCGTCATCATATGATGATCAAGTGATCAAGGACATTGATCGCCTGAAGAAGATGGTGGGAAAGCGAGATGAGGAAATAAACCAGCTCAAGGAAATGGTGGGTCAAAGGAACAAGGAAATGGAGAGCTTGAAGAGCTTGGTGCTTCGCTTAGTGAAGGAAGTGAATCTCCTTAAGAGCACGGTGGCTGTGAGAGAGCACAAACTCGACAAGCTTAAGAGTTCGATTCAGGCTGCCTGGAATGAGTTTGACAGCAGTACTAGGGTGGTGAAGGCGGCGGTGGCAGCGGCGGCTACTACCAACGTGGTCGACCTTGCAGCAAAAGAAGCCGACGGTCTTGGTGAAATCCCGACAGGGAGGTGGGGCAAGGGTTCTATAGGTGACATTGGAGGAAAATTTATTACTAATGTGCACTCTATGTGATGCAACATCAATTCATCAACATCATAGCCATATCTTGCAAAGCTTATTGGAAAGTATTTTGAGTTGCATATATGCACTTCACTTTCTATATGAACAACGATTTCTAATTTTCTTTATCATGTAACAAGTAAGATATTATTTACCTTGCCTCTTTGATCTTCTCTTGCATCTCCTCTGGTATTTCATCGTCTAGTTTTGCGTCATTAGGTTACTTTAAGATAATATCACATCACTAGTCATATCATTAGTTTTTTTAAATTTAGTAAAGTTGTTAATTATGTTATAGTATGTTATCTATAATGTGGTTAATATTAATGGTTAATTGTTAATAAGATATGTATAATAGAAATTTTATTAATTTGAGTTACAAGAAGGTTAAAGCTAAATATAAGCAAATTTCCTTTTTAGGAAAAAAGTAATACAAGAAAAGGTGTTGAAGTAACTTAAGTTTGAGATCCTAAATTTGAATGTTATTATAATTTAAAATTCTAATGATCTAAAATGGGATGAAAGATGAGAATTGAAGCTATTAAATTCTCCAATTTAGTAATGTCATTCTATTAATGTCATGAATATTGTACAGGTATTCATACTAGATTTGATTTTAGTATGGTACTCTACTAGTATTGGTCAACATCGAGTATCATTTTTAATATTTTTTTAAAATTATAAAATAATCCATAATTTTTTAAAAATGCAAATAGTCTCTCAATATATTGTACTATATAATTGTTTAGTCCAATTTATATAAATATTTAGGTCAAATTTACATTCATTTTGCATATCATTCATTCATTTTATTAACATTTTTAGGTTTATTTATTTATTTACATTAAATTTGTTATTTATTTTATCTTTCTTGTTTTTTCGCAAAAAGCATGAAATTTGGCTTCAAATTAGACGCAAGAAGTTGCCACCGCAACGGATGAATAGAAAAGGACAAAACGACAGCACATGAGAGAATAAAGCAAAACGACACAGCAAACAAGCAGAACGCACAGTAGGAAGGAGAACGACGCTAGGAGAATAGGCAGTAACTGGACTAACATCAATAAAATGCAGCCAATCAGCAGAGAGCAAAAAAAAAAATACACGCAAGCAGCAAAAGGTCCAAAACGCAGTGGACTGGAGACGTTTAAGACTCCGGAATTATAACTACGCGAGGTTTTAATTTGGAGAAAAAGAAGAGAGAGACGCCGCAGGAGGGACCTGGACGCACGACAAGAACCTCACCAACGAAGGACTACCTCACGTACGCAGACGAGGCTTGACGCACGGGGAGGACTTTGACGCACGCGAAGGACGCAGCTGCGAAGGAGACCTGGACGCCGACTCTCCAAGACCTGGACGCACGACTTGGAAGAGGGGTAGCTGCTGCTTTTGGATAGAAGACGGGGACGCGAGACAAGGAGACCTGAAGCACGAGGGAACTAAGAGACGCAGACTCACATGAGTTCTTCGTTCCTTACTCCTCTTATGTCTATTTTCCTTGTTTTGATATTTATTTAGCTTAACATGAACATGTGCGAGAAGATTTCTTATTGGGTTTTAAAGATGGGATTTAGTTTTCAAATTTCTATGATTTAATTATGAATTTTATTTAATAAAATTGATTGGTTATTGATTTTTGTTTTAAGTATTATTGTGCTTCTTATGTGTTAGGTCTCACATAATTTGTGTCGAAATTATCGATTGAAGACCCAAAAAGAGAAAATCGGTAGTGAAAAACCAAAATTAAGAACTTGTAAGTTTAGACCTAGACATAAGCAAAAATTTGTGAGAGGGATTATCAACTAGATAAAAATCTTAACGGGTTTTAGTTAATTTCATGAGCCACAATAGTTGGGATTGATTTTAACTACGATACTTCTTTGACATCTTAATAGAGAATCATAGATAATTTAAATTTAGTTTCCTTCAAAGTCTAGGGATCAAAATTATTGAATAAACCATAAGAGAATAATTAGAAGTCGATCACGAAATCAAATTTGAAACCTGCCTTTTACATATCTGATTTATTCCTTACAAACTCATACTGCATAAGCTGTGAGATTATTGTATTTGCTTTAGGATTAGTTTTAGCAATTCATTCATTAATTAATTTCTCAATAATCAACATTTGAGTGATCAACTCAAATAATTGAATGATTTTACCCTAGTAATTGTTCAGTAACTCCCCGTGAATCGATACTCATACTTCCCTGTTTACTTGCGTGACTCGTACTTGCGAGGCCTTGGATAATAATTATTTTATTTTACATCAAACATGTCTCTAAAAATCAAAAAAAATAGAAATTTGAAGTAACAACAATATTTATTTCTATTAATATTACTTTTCATGTATTTCACATATAAACAATAATCATAACTAATATGAAAAATATCGTTTAATCATCATACAAATATAAAACTAATTAATCATCATACAAATATAAAACTAAGGATAATACAAAGTACTTATAATACTACAACTTATTTATATAATAAAGAATAATTACATCAAAACATCAAATAAAAAAATAAAATTCCTAACTCTAAAATTATTACAATAAGAAATTGTGTCGAGGAACACAATCAACCAGAAGTGAAATATGAAATAAAAATTTTTACAACTAAAAATTTATATTTATATTACATGTATAAAATTTAACATATGCATCAAATATAAGTCAAATTAAAAACAGAGAAGAAATGAAAACTTGAAATTTCATTCAATCGAATATTTGCTCAAATTTCATTGACCCAATTCTCATTTGGCAAAAAATCCTTATCATTGAGAGGAACTTCATCATCAACATCATTCAAATTCATTACATCAAATGATATATCAATACTTTCTATCCAAGATTATCTTTCAAGTCACTCTCATCTTTCAAACTTAATTCCTCAGAAAATCAATATGCTAAAAGATCGATATGATCAAAGCAAATTGGATATACAAAACTACTTGTTCTATTAAGAGTCCTAGTAAACAAACAAGATTAAATCATCAAGAAATTATATTCAACTTAATAATGATAAATGATAATAACTTGCCTTTCTTGAAGCTTTAAATTGTATTGAACAAAAACCAAATTATTCATTCTTTTATATTCCAATTTATTCATTTTCTTAGAATGAATGAATTCAAATGTATTTTATTTCCTTTTACACCCTATTGCATTCATACATTAACTCAGAATTTGAATTGCAAACTTTTGCAGTTCTAAAACACTAGTTCTGAATTGGTCTTACCAAGTAATTGTAACACAATAAAGTAAAATTTTAAACAAAATAAAATATTGATTAATTTCTAACAAGTAATAAATGTGATATATATATATATATATATATATATATATATATACCTCTTTGAAGAATAGCAATGGGCATCCCAAAATCAAATATTCTTATAAACCTCTAATTTTGAGCTTGAAGATCTTGCATCATTTTATGGACAATAATTGTTATAATAGTTAATAACATTCTCCTATTAACTTCAACTTTCTTTGTAAAACTTAGCCTAAAATGGAAACTATGATTAAAAATGCCCCTACTGCAAATAACAAAGAGTAAAGTTGCATTTTTCATCTCTCATTGATGACTATAAGATAAGGTGTATACAAGGAAGACATATTTTTTATATTGGCCTTTATTGCTTCCTTTTCCCTTTCTATGGCATTATAAAAATAACTCATTTTTGTCTTCTTTTCATTATTAGCCGAACAAAGTACTCTCACCAAAGGGCCATAAACTCTAACGATAAATTGACATTGGGACTAAAATTCTTGATCTTCAAGTATAATTCTAGAAACGCCCAATCCAGCATTAGACCTAACATATTAAGATACAACTCACTTATTACTTGTAAACATTTGTTTCAACTCCTTCTTCATTAAAACAAAATACTAAAGTGAGAAGAAATTAGTTGCAAATCTTATAATAGTAGGACGACACAAATTCTTAATATTAATGAAATCCTTTCTCATTGAATTTAGGACCCATGCACAATTATAAACAAACTTAGTCACTTTTTTCACTTTCTGCACAGTCTCATCAATGATAAGAAAGAATCTAATGTTTCTTATATTTTTTAATATCAGTTGAATGCAATGTGTAACCCAAGGAATCCAATAAAAAGAATTATACCTACTTTACAATCTTCTTCCATCTGCTTTATAAGTATAATCTTGTCAGTAATGAACTGAACAATATTTTTTAGCTCAACTTTATTCACAACTTTATTAAATATCTAAAATAGAGTATCAACATTTCTAATAAGGTCAAATGCATCAATATTTTTCAAAACAACGTCTCCTTAGAAAAATAAACCAAAAATTTGATAATACGTTCCTATCTTCTATTTGTCTAACCTTCACACATGATTGAACACTCATAATTAGCCTAAATGATTCTTTTCTCATCCAAATAACTATTTATTTCATAAATAGATCTTCTTAAAAGTTTACCTCTATAGTCATTAATTAAAAGAGCTCTATATCTTAGACCGTAAGAGGTAATAGCATCCACTATAGGCTGGTAATAATAAGACTGTACAATATTAAATGTTCTACCTAATCATACCACCACCTAGTTATTGGCATGTCCATATTATCTTCTTTAGATTGTAAGGCACTACAAATTGAAGGATGAGCTCTAGGAGTTGTTTGTGGTACAAAAAAGTTTGGTGCAATATCCCTACTTATTTGGTAAAAATATCATCTTCATCATCCGCATTATCATCCTGATTACTGCAAAAGGAACTTCGACTACCAACTTTGTAGTTTTGTATTTGCCTTCTATCTTTCTCACGTTAATACTCTTCAAACAAAGCTTTTATTTACCATTTCACATCATAAATTACTTTCTTATAAGGCTCCATATCGCCTTTAACCTTAATTAATTGCTTCTTTAATCTGGTGATTCTCTTACCTTTCAAATGCTTGTTACAATACAAACAAATGCTATGGTTTTTTATTCCAGAAACCAATTTAACACGAGCCCAAGTTGCATCATTGATCTTTTTAAAGCGGTTAAATTTTCAAGAGTATTTGAACTTTCATTCATGTATCTATAAAATAAAGGGAGACATATGTCTAAATTAAATTAATAACTTCATATCAAGATAAAGTTATCAAATACTATCACAAAATATTTATTATTTAACTCAAAACAATCACATAAGCACATCTTAGATTCTAAAAACATGCACACAAATTGAACTTTAAAAATGTTCATTCCTATCACATTCAAAGTCAATTGTCCAAGGATATTTATTACCAACTACTAGTGACAACCAAATTGTGGAATAAGTAATGTAAAATAACAAAATGAAATAGAGCAACAACAACTTCTAAACAATCATATGATATAGACATGCAAGTGAATTTCATTAACTGATATAAATGAATCCTTAAGAAAATTCGAGAGTTAAACACATTTTATCCAAAAAAAAATTTAAAATGTTAATATAATTACCATACATATGATGAAAATTTTATCTACAAGTACATTAATAGTATATATCATTTCTTGTATCTTACATTTTTTTGGCAATAAACAATTGGACACTACAAAAATGACTTTATTGTAAAAATTAAATTCATCATTATACTCTTATAATTACATTCTATATGGATTATTAAAGCAAATCATATATTATAATTTATTCCATAATGATCTAAAATAATCAAGTCTCACTATTATGAATTATAGAATGATAAAATTATATCGAAATCTCAATCAATAATTTATTTTAAAATGATAAATTTATCTCAAATTTCAACTAATATTCCATAATCATAAGATGATTACAAATCTAAACTATAATTTAAAGCCTATTTTTATTGTCATAATCATATTGTCATTCCAAATCCAAAATCTAAACTATAAAACTTATTTTTTTTGTTGCTTTAAACAAAAGACACTACTAATTATTAATTATTAAATATAACACAATTTATAAGTTAACTAAAATTCAATCCACAATTACTACATCATAATTTACAATTTGATTGCCAATCCTTAGCCAAAATTGTTACAATACAATCCACAATTTGATTATGCCAGACAAATTAAGTCAAATTGAGTAATTGCTAAACTCTAAAATCTAAAGAAACGTAAAAACACACAAATCACACAAGCGCAACCCAAGCACGTTTGAGTTTAATACGAGTGACAACAATTTTAAAACAACCTAAAATTAATAGACTAGAAGGCAATACTGGGAAGAGACTGGAGAGGAGCAGAGCATGGCAGATCTTGGACTTAGAGACTTTAACAGCTAAGGAGAGAAGAGCAGGCATGGCAGTGGTGTGATGGTGAGATGTGGCGACTACTAAGAGAGAGTAGCATCAGGCGTGGCAGTGGCGAAGGGTAGCGATTGTGGAGCACCAAGTGTGGCAAGTCTAACGATTGCAAGAGCTGGTGGACTAGTGATGACTACAAATACGAGATGAGCAGTAGTAGTGATAGTAACGAGCTAGTGGTGGTACGGCCAGCTAGTGGTGATAGGGTGAGATAGTCATCAGATGATAGGAGAGAGTTAGCAGAAGCAAAAAGTGTTGGCAAGGTGCACCACAGGCTACCTGGCTGGACGGTCACCATGTTGTCCTTGGCTGGCCGCGTAACTTTAGCCCAATCTGTCATTGCGGCGCTTTCCCTCTATACTATGCAAACGGTCCGCTTACCCCAAAGGCTCTGTGATGAGATGGAAAGGTTAATACGCCAGTTTATTTGGGGTTCCTTGCATGGGTCCAAGAGGATGCACTTGGTCAATTGGGAGGACGTCTGCCAGCTCAAAGACTTAGGCGGTCTCGGCCTTCGAAAAATTCGCGAGACAAACAATGCTTTTCTCTTGAAGTTAGGCTGGATGCTGATTACGCAGCCTTACTTGTTACGGGTACAAGTCCTCACCGCCAAGTATCATGTCGATGTCACCAGTCTCCCCTCCTCGCTTGACGCCACTGGTGGTTCGATGATCTGGCGGAGTATCAAGTCTACATGGAACCATGTTCTACAAGGCCTACAATGGATGATTGGCGATGGTTGTAGGATTCGGTTCTGGATTGATCCATGGCTTTCGAGCATCGGGCCTCTGAGTTCCCACACTCTACTCCTGATTCCCGATTCCCGATTCCCTTTCTCACCTCAGTATCAGTCACTTTGTCGACTCAGATGGCAACTGGCTTTGGCACATGATCCAACCCTACCTCCCGCCTTCTCTGTGTCGAATGATTGCTAGCACGCTTCCCCCCAACCCCGCCTTAGGCCCGAACCAGTTGATATGGGAAAGATCGGACGATGGGCTTTTCTCCATTACTTCTGCATATAACATGTGCATGGGTCATGACACTCCCGAGGCACCTGATATTTGTGGTGATGCTGTCGCCTGCAACCAAATATAAAAGATTTTCATTCCCGTTAAAACAAATTAATGTAGTAGCGGTAAGCGGATATCGTTCCCACGAGGAATTTTGCGATTATGAAAATTAC
>JAOQMQ010000003.1:2675722-2690686 GCA_027563845.1 Erythroxylum subrotundum
ATTGCTACTTGTGGTTACCAAAATTGAACGTCAGATTTTGTTAACCTAGCAGTTGAATCAATTAATTCCTAGTTGCGAACCTAGAAACTAACAAATCCAATTAAAAAGACAGATTTGAAATTATCCAATGTTTATCAACAATATGAAAAATATCCAGAAAATCTCACTATAATAACATGCAACATGGATCCCTCAACCAAGACAAGAAAATTAGTTCATCATAATTAAATTAAAATCAAAAGAAATAATAAAAAGAATTGTTTCCATAACTGATCTTTATTGAAACTAATAAAAATCCCTAATTGAAATCTGCAAAAATTGAAAACAAGAAAACCAGAAATTGAAGTTGCAAATTGCGTCAGCCAAGAACCTAGAAATTCTAATTCCTATGATATACTACTTGAGAATTGCCGAAGATATAAACATAAAAGCTAGGATACATCAACTCGCGGCAGCCAAGGAGAAGGATATGCGATGATACTGTTGGAGAGAGTCAGCAACGTGGACCAAGGGAAATACAGAGGTTGCGGCAGCCTTAAGAAGAGAATATGCGATAATCAGTTTGAAAACTTCAGAAACGTGAATAGAGAAGAATCAAGGGTGCGGCAGCCAAAAAAAAAGAAGAGAATGTGTTGATCTGTTGACTAATGAAGAACAAGAAGAAAACACAATGTGCGGCAGTCTCCTTCAGCAACAAAGAAAATACGATGATGTGTGAATAGTGAAAGACAAGAAGCCCCCCGGATGCGGCAGCTGCTGGAAAAATATATAGAACCCCTTTTTGCAACCCTAAACCTCCTCATATACGGCAATATCATTCACTTCCTTCTTGAATTAAATCTCTTCATAATCTTGATTGGATTTTATCCCAATTAGATAATCTTCTAGTTTAGGTGGGAAACTTCTTGAAAAGGACTGTAGAAGATCTTGGATGGTTGTATTCTAATTGGAAATAAAATCTAAAAAATTTGCAGATTTGGGATTCTGTCCTTAGGCGTGCCCACGCCTAATCTTTGAATTTCGACCAATCTGGAATTTTCGAACTTCTTGCCATATTTTTCCTCTTTTTGATCCTTTTTCGTCTTTACGGTATTGAAAACCATATGTGGACATTTAGCAATTAATTCCATCAATTTTTTAATACCAATATCACAAATTAATAAATATTAAGTCCAAAATATATGCATTATAATTGACTTAACAATTTGGAAGGTTATATGGAAGTGGTCGGGCCCACACTGCATCCGGTCCTTCCTATGGCTCCTAACTCATGATCGGCTACTCACGAATCACCATCGTGTTCGTACGCACTGTACTTCGGATGGAGCCTGCTATCATTGTGGCTTCTAGGAATACTCGCTACATGTTGTGCGTGACTGTGATAAAGCTCGCCAAGTGTGGGGCACATTCCCTCCACACCTCGTCCCAGCTAATTTTTTCACTATGCCGCTCAGGGAATGGATCCTCCACAATCTCAAACTCCGCCTGCATCTCCGCGGTCAAACTTGGCCGACCCTTTTTGGCATTACCTGTTGGTTCCTCTGGCAATGGAGGAATCTCACCCTTTTTGATAGTCAATTTACTTGGCCGCCCTCACCTTTCTCCCTTATTTTGTCTTATGCAGGTCAGCTTCCCTCCTCAGCTGGATGGCACAATCGTGCGGGTTCTACTGAATTTAGCATGCGATGGGAGCAACTACTAGGATGGAGCAAACCTCCACCCGGTTGGATCAAGCTTAATACTGATGGAGCCTATCAGCGGTCCGCGTCTTCGGTCACTACTGGCGGCCTTTTGCGAGATAGTGCTGGCCAATGGCTCGGGGACTTCGCTCAGAATCTTGGATGGTGCTCTCCGATGACAGCGGACCTATGGGGGGTTTTTATCGGGCTCACCTTAGCTTGGAATCTGGGATTTCGCGGTCTCGAACTGGAGGTTGATTCTAAGGCGGTGTTCGATGTCCTCTCTTCTTCAGACCGACTATCTAGGACTCTCAATCCCATCGTTCGGAGCATTCATCTACTGCTCACTAGGAACTGGACTATTGTTCATCGTCATGTGTATCGAGAGAGCAACAGATGTGCCGACTGACTTGCTCATTATGCCGGGTAGCTGGCAGATGCCGTTACTTATTTTACTACTACACCCATTGGGTGCCACAGAATCCTTCTACAGGATTTATCGGGAGTCTATTCTCCCCATTTTGTGATGTAGTTTGTACTAATTGTTTCCCTTTTATAAAAAAAAAGTGTTGGGGTGTTGGAAAAAATAAAATAGACAAGCTACTAGAATACTAGAAAACAAGTAGCAACATATATAGATTAAAAAAAACAATGTTACAAATTTTGAGTTGTAGCTCTTTACCTCTCACTCTCTTACTCTGCTTTTTTCTACCTTATTTCACTGTTTTTTTCACTTCTAAAACACTACCCATGCAAATCCTTTTATAACCATCAAAGTCGGTTTTGCTCACCGACTTTCACACCCCAAAGTCGACTAAAATACTATCATAATAAATGAAGTTACAGCTACATCACAACCATTACAAATGAACTTTGACAGCTAGCAAAAGTAAAGGAGAATAGCTATACTCAGCTATTATATCTAGAAAAACCTATAAGCTTCTATCGGGTTTGACTTCTAACACTCCCCCTCAAACCTGATTTTATATTCCAAGCTTTTTTTTTAAGTTTGTGAAATACATCAGCCTTTAATGGCTTTGTAAAAATATCCGCAATTTGATCTTTAGTTCTACAATAAATGAGCTTTATAGTTTTGTCTTTTACTTGCTCTCGAATAAAATGATATTTTGTGTTTATATTTTTGCTTTGGCTATGTGACACTAGATTTTTAACAAGTGATATAACAGATTTATTGTCAATGTATATTGTCATCAGACCTTCTTGTGGAGGATATAACTCACTCAAAATATTATTCAACCATATTGCTTGACATGTACATACTGCTGCAGCGATATACTCGACTTCACACGTCAAGAGAGCAACTATTTATTGCTTTTTTTTATGACCATGAAAATCTTGGTGATCCAATATGAAATGCATATCTAGAGGTGCTCTTTCAATCATCTAAGTCTCCACTATAATCACTATCTGAATAACCAATCAACTTTAAATCTTAAGAATGTGTATAAAATAGACCATGATTTATTGTACCTTTAATATATCTTTAAATTCTTTTTGATGCAATGAAGTGATCTTGCTTTGGCTTCTCCATATATCTACTCACCAATCCAATTGCATACATAATATATGGGCATGTGAAAGTCAAGTACCTCAGACTTCCGACTATACTCTTGAATAGTGTCAGGTTTGCCGACTCTCTATTTGAATCCATCCTCGAATCTTACACCTGTTTCCGCTGGAGTAGCCATTAACTTGCAATCCTTCATTCTAAACTTGTTCATAATTTGTTCCGCATACTTCTTTTGCAATACAAATATTCCATCTCTTATTTGTTTTATTTCGATTCCAGGAAAGTATGACATTTCACCAATATCTGTCATTTCGAATTCTTTAGTCATGGCTTTCTTAAAAAATCACTAAACATACTCGGATCGTTTCCTGTGAAGATCATATAGTCCACATATAAACACATAATCATGATATCTCCATCCTAATTTTTCTTCATGTCTAAGGCATACTCATGTGGGCTTTTTGCAAAACCATTTCTTTGGAAATACTCATCTATTCTCATATTCCAAGCTCGTGGAGCTTGCTTTAATCCATATAATGCTTTCTTCAGACGATAGACTTTGTCTTCCTGTCCTTTTTTAATATATCCCGGTGGCTACTCGATGTGGACTTCTTCTTCTAGGTATCCATTCAAGAAAGCTAATTTCACATCCATCTGATAAATCTTCCATCTATTTTCTGATCCCAGTGCTATAAGAAGTCTAATAATATCAATTCTTGCAACGGGAGCAAACACTTCTTTATAGTCAATTCCTTTTCTCTACTTATAGCCGTTAGCAACTATCCTTTCCTTGTATTTTCCAACCTTACCTTCTTTATTAGTCTTTGCCTTGTACACCCATTTAACTCCTATTGCCTTGTGTACTTTCAGAAGATTAGTTAGTTCCCATGTGTCGTTTCTATTAATCATAGCAATTTCTTCATTAATGGCTTTTTCCCCCTTCTCATCTTTAATAGCCTCTTCATATGTTAATGGATCACACTCTGCCATTAAACAAAACAATGAGTAATCAAATATTGTCGGTACCTGTTCTGTGGCATCATAGATATCATGTAGACTCCACATTTTTATAGGTGTTCCCCTAAATTGCTACTGCTACTGTTGCTATGTGATGAAGTTAATGGTGTTGATGTAGGAGTTGTAAAATTCTGTAGAGGAGTTTGTTCATCTCCTTGTTCATCTTGTGTGTTGGAGGACATCTCAAGAGATGATCACCTTTTTGGTTAAAGGGTTGTACAATCTATAAGCCTTGCTCCTCTTTTCATAACCAATAAATATGCACTTTTCACCTTTGTCATCTAACTTCTTTATTTTTTGATCAGGAATATGGGTATATGCAATGCACCTAAAAATCCTGAGATTTCCAACTGCTATCTTGCTACCACTCCATGAATTATTTGGTGTTTTGAATTTTACACTTTTTGTTTGACATTGATTTAACAAGTAAACAGCACATAGAATGACTTCAACCCAGAAAGTTCTTAGTAAGTGCTTTCCTTTCACCATGCTTCTTGCCATATCAAGAATTGTGTAATTCTTTCTTTTTGCGATGGCATTTTGTTGTGGTGTATATGAAACTGTCAACTGGTGAACAATTCCATGATCTTTGCAAAAAGTTACAAACAACTTTGACGTGTACTCACCTCCTCTATCAGATCTAAGTATCTTTAAATATTGTCCATTTTGTTTTTTTCCATTGCTTTGAACTCCTTAAATTTATTAAGGGCTTTTGATTTTTCTTTAAGAATATACACCTAACTTTTTCTACTAAAATCATCAATAAAGGTAATATAACACTTGTTTCTACCAAGTGATGGTATATCAAATGGTCCAGCTATATCTAAGTGAACAATCTCCAACGGTCTTCTAGGTCTCCATGATTTTTCAACTTCAAAACTTTGCCTATGTTGTTTCTCTTTAATGCATGCTTCACTCCTGTTGATTAATTTCTGCAAGTCCCTTTACCATCTTTGCTTTTGATAACAATTGTAAGCCAGTAAAACCAAGATGACCAAACTTTAAATGACATAGTCATGACTCATCTTTAACGACAGGTTTCATGCACTTCAGTACTTTGATTGAATATCAAGTGTGAAAAGATGATTCTTCGTCATTTTAACTTTAGCAATTAATTCTCCACCTTTGTTGATGACAAGAGAGCAATCATTTAAATGTATGTCATACCCTTTTTCTAAGAGCTGACCAAGGCTGATAATATTGCTTTATAACGCAGGTACATAATAAACATCATATATATACCTCTTCTCTCCATTTTTTTAAGGTAATCATAATCTTATGTTTACCTTTCATTGGAATTTTTGATGAGTCACCGAAAGTAACTTCTCCTTAGATTGTCTCATCCAAATTTGTAAATAGCTCCTTTCTTCCACACATTTGGTTCCTAGCATCGATATCAAGATACCAAACATTTTTCTTGCATTCTTCATTTCCTTTGTATGTTAAGAAAATTGTCGATTCATCTCCTTTATTTTTTGTTGCTAAAAAATGATTTGTTTCCTCCCTCTTCAGGGTTGATCTGCACTCGTAACTAAAATGGCCATACTCGTTACAGTTATAACATTGCACTTGTGATTTATTACCTCATTGTTGAAAATTGCCTCTTTCTTGGTTTTGAAATCCTCTACCAAGACCATATATTTGATAGCTTTCATTTGTTTGGCCTCTTTCAAAAGAGTTCCTACCACGTCCTTGTCCATCACGTCCACTTTTGTAGGCACCTTTGTAGTTACCTCGATTTCCTCTACCTTATTGGTAATTGTTGCTAGTTTGATTGCCACCAATAGATAACTTGCTTTACAAAGCTTGTTCCAAATCATTAGTATTTTTATTTTGGATCATTCTCAACTCATAAGCTTGAAGAGAGCCCATAAGCTCATCAATAGATATTTGTAACAAATCCTTTGATTCTTCAATGACAGGGATGATATAATCAAACTTTCTTGTTAGTGAGCGTAAGAGTTTTTTTCATTACCCTTACATCGTCAAGAGCTTCTCCATTTCTTTTTATTTTGTTCGTCACCATTTTCAAACGAGTAACATAGTCACCAATTTTTTCGAAACTACATTTTTAATGTTTCAAATTCGAATGTAAGAGATTGGAGCTGTACCTTTTTAGCTTTTTTGACTCCTTGAAACCATGCATCTTTTGATGTCTTTGCGTCTGATACTTTTTCAAACGTTGATTCGTTAACTCCTTGAAAGATGAAAAACAGGGCCTTATTGTCCTTCTTGCGTGATTCTTTAAGTGATGTCCTTTGCGTGTTTGATAAAGATGCTTCAGCGGTCGCATCTTCAGGCTCAGTGTAGCCCTCTTCAATAATCTCCTACAAATCTTGTGATCCGAGCAATACTTTCATTTGGATGCTCTAGCTTCCATAATCTGTTTTCATCAATTTTGGAACTTAGGCTTAATCATATTGGCCATTTTCACGTCATTTAAACGTGGTCACGACCTGACTCTGATACTACTTGTTAGGGAAAAAATAAAATAGACAAGCTATTAGAAAACAAGCAGCAATATATATTGATAAAAAATTGTTACAAACTTTGAGTTGCAGCTCTCTACCTCTCACTCTTTCTTATTCTCTTTTCACTCTACTTTTCTCTACCTTTTTTCACTATTTTTTTCACTTCTAAAACACTACCCATACAACCGCTTTTATAACCATCAAAGTCGATTTTGCTCACCGACTTTAACACCCCAAAGCTAACTAAAACACTATCATAATAAATGAAGTTTCAGCTACATCACAATCATAACAAATGAACGTTGACAACAGCTAGCAAAAGTAAAGAAAAATAGGTATACTCAACTATTATATCTAGAAAAACCTATAAGCTTCTATCGGGTTTGACTTCTAACAGAAGGAGGGGGAGGCAAAGGTACTAAGAATTTTGGGTTACAAATTTTTTCATTTTACAAGTTAGTCCAAAATTTCTTAAATTTTACGAAACCTACAAATAAATAATCGATATTTATAATTTCATTTGATACCGACCAGTATTATAATCCGATATAATACCCAAGAATTTCATGTTAATTTTGAAAAACCAAAAATATCGCATTCTATTATAAAATTTTTGTTTTTTCATAAAATATTTCTCCTAACAAAAGAATTGGAGATGAAATCCTTGAAGAAGTTTGCTGAAACTACCGAAATAAAATGATGATAATAAGCTTTTACAAGAACTATGCTTTAGTGAAATCCAAGGAATTTATGGTTCTTTGACCTTAAACAAATTAAAATATATTACTTATGACTATTTTCACACATTCAAAGTCAGAGAAAATAAAGTTGCGATCACATAAGAAGCAAGATTGCAATTATGTTAAAAAATAATGAATGAGCAGTATAACAATTTTTGTGATTGGAGGATCCAACCGATATTCCAACCTTTCCAATCCATTCCCGTCATATTTCCAATTTTATTGGTTTCATTTATAATTTGCGATCTTAGTCAAGTTAGTTTAGTTATTAAAACCATTAGTTTGAAGTTTAGCGTAAAGGCAGCTGGATATGTTGAAATTCACACCTACTACCTTTTTAGGTACATTATTTTGTATATAAATATACATTTAATTCTGGTATAAGATGAGCTGTTCTTCTTTTATCTTGTGCGGGCAAGTTTACTATTGTGCTTGTTTAATATGGGAACAGAAGAGCTTATAAATTCTTGCCGCTATCACTTAAGACTATGTTTAATTGGACGTAAGGTTATTAGAAGAATAAAATGGAATGGTTTGTAATGAAACGGAATGTAAATAAATATAATATTAGAAAATTATTATTTGAAAGGAATAGAAAGGGTTTATAATATAATATAGTATAATATTGTTTGGATGAAGGGCTTATATTATAATATAGTGTAAAATTATTTATCAATTTATATTCCATCCTAAACTTTCTAAATCGGAGATTTTTTATTTTTATTGTTTAAAATAAAATAAACGTAACGTAAAACTCTCCTCTTTCGTCACATTCAATTCTATACCTTTATAAATCCTCGTCCATAACAACATTACATGTCATTACATTTTACTGATAAAATAGCCAGTAAATTAATGGTTGGACGCTACTTTTCAATATAATAATTGCCTTTTATAGTCTTCGGCGTTGCATACACGTAGTCCTTTTTGTTTTCTTTTTGAATTTTAAATGTTATTGGGATTCGTGTTGTATATTATAGATATTATCTTGTATCGTAGAAATTATCTTGCATATTTTATGTTTTTTTTTTTTCTTATCTGGTATTGACCTTGTATGGGGTGAGAGGAATTGAATATAACAATGAAAGAGCAGAACAAAGTTTTTCCAAAATTGATCCAACTTTACATGGTATAAGAGTAGCGAAAACTAGAGTCCAGAAAATTTAAACTCTTGGTTGTTGTCCAACTTCCCAAAGTAGATATGTCTGGAGGAGGAAGCGATGAATCAAACGTTGGAGGCGAGGACAAGATGAAGATGGCAACACCTTACAATTTGACCATGGCTGTTAACCCAGGTAGCATAATTGCCCAAATACAATTGAAGGGAACTCTAAACAAAACGTAGAAGCAATAGTGAAGTACTATGGTCGTTTCAAGGTGTTGTAGGACTAACTAAACAATTATTACGCAATTCATGTGTGATCTCGCAATAGATGCAAATGTAACCTAGTCAGCATATTCGACAAAAAGAGAGAAGATGAGCGAGTGCATCAATTTTTAACGGGCGTTAATGATGTAGATTAAAAAATCATGCGCTCCAACCTACTTAGCCAAAAGTCCTCTTCCCAATCTGAATTGAGTTTATTCCACGGTGGTGTAGGAAGAACGGGAGAAAACTATGACTCGAGTGAAAGACGAGAGACCGGAGCCTGTGAGTTCTACTGCATGTGATGAAACCAACATAGACCACAACGATTAATGCTGATCAAGCAGGTCTCAGCGGGCTGTCAAGCGAACAATGGACGAAATTAACGAATTTGTTGGACGCCCACAAGTCAAATTCGAGTAAACCACGTCTTTTAGGTAAGTCAAAATATAGGCCTTGGATTATAGATATTATTGGGGCCTCAAACCATATGACTGGTATAATGGAATGCTTAGAGGCTGTGACAGATGTGACTCCTCGCCCTATGGGGTTGCCAAATGACGAAGAAACTCAGGTCAAGAAGCAAAGAACAGTAATAATTGGAAAAAATGAAATTGAGACATGTTCTATTTGCTCCTAATTTAAACTGCATTTTGATTTCTGTATCACGGTTGTTTGAGGACTCGAATTCCATTGTGCAATTCACTAATAAACTTTTTGTTATACAAGACCGTAATACGAGGATGCCGATTGAGGAGAGTAAACACGAGAGACTTTACTTTCTCTAAAGAACCGCACATGTGCATGTTAACAAAATAACTAGAATTAGTCCCGCAAAATTGTGGCATAAAAGGTTAGGCCATCCATCACCCAAAATAATAAAAATGCTTGCTAATGTTAGTAGTGATGTTAAAGGTAGTGGTGTGAAAAATAATGCTTAAGAGATCTGCTTTCGAGCGAAACAAACTAGAGAAGTGTTTTGGTCTAATGATAGTAGAGAAAAAGAGGCTTATGAGTTGATACATTGTGATCATTGAGGTGTTATCAAGTGCTAACTTTTTGTGGGGCATCTTATTTTTTTGACAATTGTAAATCATTTCTCTTGTTGTGTGTGGGTTTATTTGTTAAAAGAGAAAAGTGAAGTTCTATATGTATTGAAGAATTTTTTGGCCTTAGTATAACAACAATTTGATAAAAAGGTGAAAATTATACTACCTAATAATGAGACTGGATTTAGATGTATGAAGGAATATTTTGCTGAACATGGCATGTTACATCAAACATTATGTACAGGGACACCGTAACAAAACAGTAGGGTGGAAAGAAAACATCGACATATTCTTAATGTGGCAGAAGATATGCATTTTATTATCATCATTTTTTTTGGCAAGTGTAACTGCAAGACATGAGGCCAAATCCTTTTTAGAAGCAATGAAGGATGAGAAATGGAGAGAGGCAATGCAAAATGAGATACAAGCTCTCAAGGATAATGAGACGTGGGTTATAGAAGACTTACCCTTTGGAAAGACAACTATTGAATACAAATGGGTCTATACGATCAAATACAATGCAAATGGTACTATTGAATGCTATAAGACTCATTTAGTGATTCTTGGCAACAACCAGGTGGAAGGAATAAACTATGATGAGACGTTTTCCCTGATAGCAAATATGGTGACAGTCTGAACGTTCTTAGTGATTGTCACTGCTAAAGGTTGAGAATTACATCAAATAGATATGTATAGTGTGTTCTTGCATGAAAATCTTAAAGAGGTGGTTTATACGAAGCTGCCTCCTGGTTTTAAGTCATAAAGCCCCTCGAAGGCATATTGCTTGAAGAAGTCTTTTTATGGCCTTCGTCAGCCCTAGATGTTGGTTTGCAAAATTAAGTGCTACGTTGAAAAATTATAGCTTTTGACAATCTTCTTCAGATTATTCCTTGTTTAAATTTTATAAACATGATATCCAAATGGAGATATTAGTATATGTTGACAATTTGGTTATTTTTAGAAATGATAGTGCAGTGTTGCAAAAGTTCAAAAATCATTTGAGTCATTACTTTCATATGAAAGATTTGGGAAGACTAAATATTTTCTGGGCATTGAATTGATGGAAAATTCCACTGGTATATTTCTTTATCAACATAAATATGCATTGGACATCATTTTAACAGGTTATATTAAAATTATAAGGAGTACTCTTCAAACCATTCAGTTTGGTTAGCCAGTAAGGAACCAAATTTTCTTGGCAGTGAAGTTGTTCTTAACTTAGATGCAAGTGGGAAGTTGAGGATTTTGCATGCAGATGGTTTCCTGATACAGACAATATATTCAGGGAATGAGTCTGCCACCAATGTAACAGCTATTTTGCTAGAGTCAGGGAATTTGGTTTTGGAAGATGCAAACTCGAAGTAAGTTCTTCGGCAAAGTTTTGATCAACCAACTGATACCTTTTTACCTGGCATGAAGATTGGGATCAACCACAAGACCAGGGAAATATTGTCACTTACGTCGTGGCTTGGCGAAGATGATGCTTGTCTAGGAGTTTTTACCATGGAATGGGAACCCATTGAAGAACAATTAATTGTTAAGAGACGAGGAAGTAGATGCTGGAGTAATGGAAAGAGTTATGTAAATATTAAGTTGCAATGCCGATTGAAAAACCTGAAGGATGATGTAGTTCCGCAATATATATGTTTTGCAACAGTTTTTTTGTTTGAAAATTGAATAATAATTGAATTAATTATAGCAAAACTATGACGACATTATAACGAGTTCACCATATGAAAAATAACCGACTAAATTACAAAACTAAAGACAGAGCAGATTACAAAATTATTTAAAGCACAATGCAGTCTATAGATTCCGTCTGGTCTTCATGCCCATGGATAATGAATGCTGGTCGGATTTAGCAATCATAAGTGCCCGGATCCAGATGATATCGTCAGCTAATTTGTATTCATAAATTTCCACATTTTTGTAAATTCGATTGTTACTCTCTTTCCATATAGAATAGATAGTAAAGGTAAAGGCAATTTTGTACAAGGGGCATCATTCAACCTCAGATGGGTAATATAGATAATCCAATTTAGTGCTAAAGTCTAATCATAATTTAACAAAGCATCAGGCAATAAATGAAAAATTCTGCTTCAAATCGCTTTAGAATAACTGCATTGAAAAAATAAATGCTCCTTACTTTCCTCCAACTCCTTACAAAGAACACAAATTGGGTCATAAGTTCCAAACCACTTATTTTTTGTACGGAATCTGCTTTTGATAACTAGTTAGGTGAAGATAGATGCTTTTGGATTAGGAGAACATTTACACAGAAGATTGAACCATGTAACATTCCTTATACCTTCTTGCAAAGCTTTATAGCAAGACTTGTTAGTAAAATTACCTGAGGCATCTGGGACTCAAGTAATTGAATCTTGCCTGCTAATGTCATTGATCTAAGGAAGATAGGTCTCCAGTAAGTTGAATCATCTAAAGTTGCCCTTCTAATGCGCTTGATTCGTCAAAGAAGAAACTCTGGAGTTAAGAAGAATCCTATTGATGAGTCTGGATAGTTCAATTACATTTATGATAGAATTATGGGCGGTCCAATTGTCAAGCCATACCCAAATATTGTCTCTCTTAGTTACGGAGACCGAAATCAGGTTTTTTTGCATTTATTCGATTCTTGTTCTTTCACGTTTGATCCGGGATACGTAACTAGGGTACAATTACGTGTTACAATAAGGTCAATAATTTTCACTTAATTCATCCCTAAGGAAACTTCATACTTCAGTCAAATACTATTTATAATAATCTAAGTTGAGAATAATTTAATAATAATTGAATTTCTAATTTAAGAGAATTAATTAAAATAATTTTTTTATAAATCTATAAATCTTTTCATTTCACTGGAGTGTGAGGTGTCATAGTCGTAGCCTCGTAGGTACTAAGCCCGAGACTTGTCATCATATGTCCTACGGGAATAGATCTTCTGTTCTTAATTAGTGTGTGCCCTCTGTTCCTAAGCGATCCCAACAATCTAATTTTTATGGGTCTTATTTATTAAATAAATAAATTTTTATAGAATAGAGTAAATACAGAGAGTAATGTGAACAAATGATTTGGTCTCATGTATTGCATATATGCATTCAAGATCATCACTCTTCAGATCTTTGACTTAGATAAGAAAATGAGTCGATCAAACTAATACAAAAAACATGTAGTCCAAGGTTGACTCGAAAGTTTAAGTAGACTCGTATAAGTAAACTTTTTTAAATAATGTCATTTCGATGTAAGTCACATAAATTTTAGCATATTATCTAAAATAACATTATTTCAAATAAAATTTTTAAAATAATATTATTTTATTTTAATTTTAATTTTTAATTTTTTTTTTACGTAAAGCTCGAAGCAACATTATCATGATCGAGTTGTTCAAAAATTTGGACCAGACGTCGGGTTAGTCTTTTAGATGTGAGCCTTATTCAAAACTTGATCATATTGAGCCAATCAATTAATTTTAGGTTAACCTGTATTGGATGTGAGATCCTTGCAAAATCAACATTAACAATATCAAATTTAAATCCTAAGAAAGTGCAGAGTTTCAAGAAGGTCAATAATATACAACTTTATCCTTAACAAGTAAAGAAACTCTTTTCAACAACAGCCTTACAAGATTTATCTAAATCTTTTTAATAAACACTGAGTTACTTAATTCTCAACTTACCAATTCTGCAATTCATCGAATGATGATTATGCACTTACCAGGCGTAGGAGCTACGGGGGGTTGATGCACTAAAAGTACCGGACTCGGCAATAAAGGAATCGGCTTCTGAAGATCAAGTCCTGAAGTGCATAAACGTGAGCTTGCTATGTGTAGAACTAGATCATAGTCCACTTGACAGGCCAACCACGTCAGATGTTCTGTCTCTGTTAACAGGTGACCTTAACCAGTTGCCAACACCAAAACAGCCAGCATTTTATACCGTCGAAACAAACTTGGTACCAGAAATTCCGACAGAAGAACAGACACAGATTGGTTCTCCAGTAAACCAGATGTCCTTAGATGTGTGAACGATGAACTTATCAGATAAATACTTAGATACGACAGTTTTGGACTTTGTTCGATTCACTTGCTTTGTTTCACAAAGTTGAACGAACTCAAGACTGGTAGTAAACCACATTGTTGGACTATGAAATTATCAAATACATGGTGGGCTGATTAGCTCGGCAGTTTCTTCTCACGCTCCCCGCTGTCGCGTTGGTCCTCCACCGACATGGCTTTCATTCACTTGATAAGCTCTCCTACGCAGACACATTTTTAAGGTGACAACCACGCTTCCCATGCACGTGGTTCTTTCTAAGTTGAACCTCTCAACACTTATTATATAATTATAACTCAAGCGGTGTGATTGAATGGAAGGTATTCATCTATCTTTAATCAAAGATTAGGGATTTGATCCTTGACTTTCGGCATGGAGCATCCTTAAATTTTTGGGCCAGTTGTTCCACTCTATAAGGTGCCTACAAACCAACGAAAAAATTAGTCACTAGATTCGTCGGTAGATATCCTAGTCTAGACCAAAAAAAAAATATAATTGTGATAATTCTTCCTATTTTGATCACACAAAATATAGCATTTAAAAAATGGCGTGCCAAAACTTTTTATTAGACATACGGAATAAAATATTTAATTATTTACATATTACACACAGATATTAATTTTTTTCACTTCAAATAAGACTTATTCTTTTAATTTGAGATAAAAACTTATTCTGTTTAATTGGACTATACTAGTGTTTGGCTGTAAAATAAAAAGGTACTTTTTTAGTAGATATGACTTTTTTGACAGCTAAAATACAACTTTTTAAAAAACTCAAATTTGGAACTTATAAAAAAAACGCTTTTTCAGTAGATTTTTCAGATCAATTAATGAGCCTATTTTTTAATTTCTTTTGCTCTTATGTTTTACACATAATTCCCACAATACCCACAAACTCATCTTTACATTTATTTTAAGAATTATATAATATTATTTGACTTTTTTATATGTTTTAATATTTATTTTTATATTAGTTTTAATTATGTTATAATCCATATAAAAGATTTGGTTAGATATATTTTCATTTATGTTTTATATGGTTTAAAATTATATAATAATTAAT
>JAOQMQ010000003.1:2690786-2710284 GCA_027563845.1 Erythroxylum subrotundum
ATCAATGTTTGTGTTTTGACCTTAATGATGTGTCTTCTTTGTAGTTTTCTACAACTTTTATGTGAATAAAATAATCAATGTTGTTTCTGCATAGAATTGGATATCATCTTCTTGGCATAACTATATCTATCAATTTTACCTCTTTGGAAGATGAAACATTGCCGTCTTAGTAGTGTTGTTGTAAGGATATAAACTATGTGATTGAACAATTCTCCTCTATTTAGGTGGTTGTGATTATGGGTTGGAGGTCTAATTGTCCCGGTCGGTAACGGTAGTATTGTGTACTTGAACCGGTAGCTCGGAGATGGACTTTTTCCATTCCATTGGAAGAAATCTCATGCCATGATGACCTACAAATAAAGAACCCTAGAACAAAATGGGATGGATTGAGCCTCTCCACACCTGAAATAGGATCCTCCTAGATGATAATGGATTTCTTAATAACTCAAGTGGGACTAAGAGTCTTTGCCTAATGTAATGTTGTTAATATCACTACCAAGACAAGTTCTTTTTTTATGGATTTCTTTGTTCTCATCTACTTTTGTATATATCTCATATAACTATTACCAACTTGGACATTTGCATCATTGGATATACATCTAAAACTAGCCATACATCGACAAGCTCCAACAATACTTCAACCATATTCTTACGAGAAGAGCAATCTCAATTCATTGTTATTCTCTTTTTCGTACATAATCAAGTTTCTAAAACTGAAAACAAACTATACATACATCCAAATGTTAGATACAAGCTTCAAAACAAGGGCTCAACCATGAAAATATTATGATTTGTCATAATAGGATAACGTTGGCAAGTGTCTTGCTTTCCATTGCAACAGGACTTATATATGCTTCTTCTCTTATTCTTCCACGCATGTAGGAACTTGTTTTTGTAAGCTGAAGTGGGAACTTGAGCAACTTGGCAATTGCATGCAGGAGCTCACAAAACATACAAAACATACACTACTAGACATAAGTAGCTATATAATTGCATTTTAGATTAATGAGTTACTTTAATGTCCTCGTACTTGGATTCCTCTCCTTGACCATACTATTGATCGGAATTTTGCGGCAATCTGAATGAGCCTCCGGCGTAAAGCATTTCATAAACAGGTCTTATCCTCATAGTTAGAATCATGCTCATGATGGAACCTAAACCGCTGACACCAGCAAGCACCAAGAAGGTAAGCCTGAAGCAAGTTGGTCCAAGGCACGACAAACTTGAATTGTACAACAAATTCATTCCATGCTGCTTTGCTGCTTCAGTATCATAAACGTATCCAGCCAGTAGACCTGAGAAAAGCAATGCACCAAGGGGATTCCCGATCGACATGAAGTTGCATAGTATACCAAAATGCTTCAAGCCAAAAAGTTCAGACACTGTTGGAATCATAATAGAGAACTGAACCCCATAGCAGATCCCCAGTAATGCAGTTGCAGCATAAAGAGTGCCATCAATTGCAGAAGCAAACAGAAGGTAAGTTACTATCATAATTGCTTGGGTGTATGTCATCCATATTGTACGAGGAGTCGTTTTTAACCTGCCACCGACGAATGCCAGAAGAAGAATCACAATGAGACCCAGTAATGCACAGGAAAATGTAAAATATTCATGTCCTGAGAAACAACTGCAGAAAATTTGCAAGAAAATTTGCTTTTGACACGGAAGTTGAACCTTTTTCACTTGGCACAATGAGCAAATAATTCTTTGTAATGGGAGAAACACTCATCTAGATCATTGATAAAGAAAGGTTGCGCTGACCTGACAAAATGTTCAGAAATCATTCCTCCACCAAGACGTCCCACAAAATTGCAAAAGCTGAAGAGGGACAATAAGATTGTGGTGTCATGAACACCCTGTGCGATCCCTATCTGTGCCAGATTATTAAGCACTGTTACTCCAGAACCAACCCCAACAAAATAAACAAAGAAAAGAAGCCAGAAATCAGCTTTGATTATAGCTTCTCTGAATGTAAAATCCTCCCCTCTTCTGGGTCTCCTTTTCTTCTTCACTGCACCCTCACCCTCAGCTAAGAGCATAGCAACCTCAGACACTTCGTCAGTTTCTCTGAAACTTCCCAGGGATGAAGATGACTTGAGCAATGGCTTATTTTTGTCTGTTTTGTCTTCCTCCTGGATCAGACTGTCTGAAGACATTACTGGTTGACCAAGTGTCAATGATTTGCTTGTTCCCATTCGACAAAGTGTCACCTTGATGGGTATTGCCAGTGGTGCCAAAAGAAGGATAATCATGGTCGCAAGAGATGTATAAGATACCAGAGCACTTAACGGTAGTATATGATCAATTATCGTCATTGTTAGAATATATAATCCGAGAAGTATAAGAGATGCCTGGATGAATACAAAATGACCATGTTCTGAAGAGTCTTCACCTGAAGCTGGAGTACAAGCCCTGACGAAATACATGAGTACTAAACATAGAACAGGAATTCCTATTGCAAGGAACATGAGTAGCTTTGAAGAGGAATCATGGAGCAGCATGCCATATACTTGAGTAAATACTGCCGGGCTGATTCCTGCATAACCTTTTAGAATGCTGGCAACGGTGCCTCGACTCACTGGGAAGTTTCTCATGTTTGTCACAAGAATGGCTGTGCTCAACCAAGCACAACTATTTGTTGCGACACAGAGTGCTATCCATAGCTAAAATATCAACAAAAGGAAGGCAAAATAATTGAGTTTTTGGAAGCAGAACAAGTAGGATGAGAATGAATTCTGTTCAACAAAAAAATGATGATGAAATCTTAGGTCAAATGAGCAGAGCAGTTACCTTGGAGTATGAACATATGAAACAAACTAAAACTAACAATACACAACTTAGAATTAGATTTCATATCCCAAGTAATACTTTCACAAGTCTCATCCTTTTTTGTTTTTGTTTTTCAGCATTAGTTTTATGTTACTTCAAGTGGCTAAAGCATAAGATATAGTAGATATAAGGGCAAAGATGGATTCTTTTCTATACTGCCTTTGTGTGCTGACTTTAGGTTGAGTCAGACTCAAATCTATAGCTCATTTTCGGCTAAAAACGAGTCCAAGCCCAATAAGTTATGGATTAGCCTTTCTTCAACCTGACCATTAACCAACAGAAGTGTGGCAATAAACAAACTCAATGGGACTAGTAATCCAAATCTAGCAACAACTAATACGCTTACTAATAAAAATTCCTAATAACCAAATATTGCAGGTCTAAAGTTGCTATTTACCCTTTTCGTGTAAGCAACAGTTAAGCTTTTTCTACGAAACAAACACTTATCTCACACTTACAAGCAACAAAGAAGGCAGATCAACCGTAGTTTCAATCAATCCAATGAAATTTACACAAGACCATTCTTCAGATTTCCAGATATGAAATTCCAGATCACATGCAGATCATTAATGGAGTTTAAACATTCATATGATGAGAATCTGAATTTCTGTTATTAACAACAAAAAAGGGTTAAGGATCTTACCAACCAATAAGGCAAAGATTTCACAGCGCCGGTAACAGCAAGCCACATTACACCATAACCAACGAAGCAACAGAAAGCACCAACAAGGAGAATAATCCATGGAGGAAAACTGTTACAGGCAATTCCAGGAAGGAGGCCCACATTCTCTCCAATATCATTAGCAACACCAAGCATTGTGAGCTGGTGCTGGTTAAACCCAAGAACTGACTTCAAAGAATGTGAATACAAAGGGAAATTGTATGCATTCCCTGATGCTATTTGCACCCAAACGGCTGCACCAAGCCCTACCCATGGTGGCCTGCTTCCTGCTTTCAAGGTCACCATTAATGGTTGCTGTTGATGCTAACAGACAGAGTGTTGTTTCTGTCTCCCTCTCTCTCCGTTCTTAAAGCAAAGAGAGAAAAAGAAGAGGAATAAGTAGGAAGAAAGGGAAGAGTGAAAGACCAATTGGTAACAGGGGCCTGTTCTTCTTTATCTTGACAGGGCTTGAAAATCTGATTCTGGACCAAGTTGTTCTTTTCCCGTCCTCTTACAAACATGCTCCCACCTCATCATAAGATCTGCGAATATGAATACTTTTCTCCAATTTTCTAATGTATTTGCCAACTTTTTGTAAAGATTCCATCTTCAACTTTTCTCACGAGAATTATAACATAAACCTTCAAGACTATCTGCAGTTTGTAAAAGTTTAAATCAGATGACCTCGAGAGCGACTTCAAAGGGAAATTTCAATAAGAGAAACCCCAAAACAAAAAGTGAGCAAAGCAAAGTACTTGCAAGTCATTGCACACCCGAAGATCTCCATTTTGGAAGCAAAGCTTAGTGGGTGAGGCACACACATACACTCGAAACTTATCAAGGATAATTCTTTGTGCGAAAAGCCTTCAAAGTGGGGTCAAGCTTGGAGATTCGGACCTTCAACAACACACGACAAGATCCTGATGAAGAGAATATGAGCACTCGGGCATCCTTGATGTGGGTGCCATTAACAAGAAATATACAATAGATAGTACAAGCGTGAGTGGACAAAAGCCTGGACATTTGTGCGGCAGACAGGGGCCAAGCCACGCGTAGCGTTGAACTTGAAGGATTTGGACCTTCATCATAGTTCCTGTACTTATTGTCCATCAAACTTGAAGGATTTGGACCTTCATCATAGTTCCTGTACTTATTGTCCATCAAGCTTGTCGTTAGTCCCGGGCTTTTGAGAAACTCCCGGATGATCATCTTGTCCACGAGTTACTGTTGTTCCGGTTGTGTGGATGTGTTTATGTTCTTGTTGTGCTTGAATTGTTTGTACATGTTAGCGTCAAGAATTTTCGGCCCGAGCTGGAATTCACAATGGCTTAGTTGAAGTTATTTAGTGCATTTTTAGATTGACTTTTAGAAAGTAAATAGATACTTTTATTTACTAAAATTTTTTTAAAAAAAAGAATATTTGGTTGTAAAATAAAAATTACTTTTTTAATATATATGATTTTTTTGGCAGTCAAAATACAGTTTTTTAAGAAGCTCAAATTTGAAGTTAAAAAAAAAAACTCTCAAATGTGTAGATTTTTCGGATCAATTAATGAACCTATTTTTCAATCCCTTTTGCGGTTATATTTTACACATAATTCCCACAATACTCACAAACTCATCTTCCTGCTTATTATGTATTTAACTATTTACTCAACTTAAATATTTATTTTGATATTTATATAATATTACTTGGCTTTTTATGTCTTAATATTTATTTTTTATATTAGTTTACTTCTGTTATAATCCATATAAAAGATGTGGTTTGACATATTTTTATTTATGTTTAATATGGTTTAAAATTATATAATAATTAATATATTGTGTTTTGCATATTGTTTGATATACTTTAAATAATATTTATATGCATAAATAATTTTTATTACAAAATAAAATATAGTTAAAATTAAAAGTGTTTTTTATTTTTATGTTGCCAAACAGTCTACTGTATGAAGCTCTTTCAAAAAAGTTCTTTTTTTAAATAACAGCCGAACAGTCAACTGGCTTCTTAAAAAGTTCTTCTAAAAAAAGCTCTACTGACAAAAAATTTACTGGTATAAGCTCATCCAAACAGACACTATAACAACAATGATACAACACTAAATAAAAATTATGTTAACAAGTAAGAATCGAAGAGCTTTAAGTACTACGCAATTTTATTCCTAATTAATAAAAATAATTTTTTAACACAAATAAAATAAATAAATAAATAAAAGTCCTTATCACTTTATCAATAAATTGTGGGTAACAAAATCATTTTTAAGTAGAAAATGTAGTTTATATATTCATATATGAAAATGTAAATGTAAATATCAATGTTTTAAAAACCGGACCGGACCGTCCAGTCCGACCGAAAAAGGTTTGAATCGGTCAGTGGTCCAGTTCGGTTTCACTTAATAACCTCTCTATATAAAAACCGGACGGCTCAACCTTTTTCGGTCGAACCAGACCGGTCCGGTCCGATTTTAAACCCTCGATCAATACTCAACCATCTCAAAACGCAACGCGCACACCACAAATAGTTTTTGTGATTCTCAAACCAGAAATCGCAAGTACGCAGGCATAGAGTGACTGATTTCTCGTTACCCATTTCCGGCAAGCCTCGCCGCCGCCGACCCCATCTCATGGAATCGCACAACCGCAAGTAACATTCGTAACCAGAACAGATCTGGGTTGTTCTTATGTAACGCAAAAATCAACAAATCACAGATCTGGGTTTTGTCTTTCCAGGTCTGGGTTGTTCTTATTCAACACACCAATGCGAAAACAAAAACAAAACCCAAAACGCAAACCCGAGAACACAATCACATACAACTTTTATGCCTTCTTGTTTTTCTCAGATCTGGGATTTCTCCAGAGGAAAAATGGGTCGAGGGTTGGGAAGCTAACGGTGGCGAGAATTGCCTTGTGATGGAGACAGAAGCGATGGAGGATTGGGTAGATTACGGGCAATTGTGGGATAAAACGGACGACCAAGAGAGTACTGGTTGGTGTCGTTGGTGAGTCGGATTCCGGTGGCCGGGGAGAGATAGGCGGAAGTGACTGGATCGGATACGAAGCCACAATATTTTAGGTACAGTTCTGAACAATAGTCAACGGTGTCTAGTTACTGTAATCAGTGTAGCCCCAACTCCATCGTCTTCCATACAACCCTTGCTCGGTGTCCCAACTCCATCATCTTCCATATAAGACTTTCAATCCGCTAGCAACATCTTCATTCTGTAACTAATAACGTCCCTCGAGAACAAATTTTCAATAAATTTAAGTCAAAATTTTCTGTTAAAAGATAACCTTCGAAGTTATAAGAATTGGGAAATAATGAGATAGAAGAGGCCGACACATCAAAGGAACTTGCCGCTGTTAACACCACCAGTAAAACCCCCATCATCTGAACCTTCAAGTTCGGATGGTAAGATGCTTCCCCACTTGCTGCCGTTAACACCGCCAGTAAAACCCTCATCATCTGAACCATCAAGTTGTTCCTCGATCCCCTGGTTTATTTCGTAAGGCAAGGCAAGCGGTATATTAGTCGTAGTTGGACCGAGAATCATATTATCCATAGGAAAAAAGAGCGATGATGGGAAGGAAACTGTGTTCCATTTGTATGAAACTGAAGATGATAAGTTACTGGTGGTAGAGAGGAGCAAGACAATGATGATGACGACGACTAGAAGAAGAATGAGAAGGAATTTAATTATATTTTAAAAATATTTATTAATCACAAAGTTTATTTAAAGAAATTTGATAGGTAATATTTTGAATTTTAATTTATATCAATTTGGTAATATTTAGAATTCTATTTCATATTAATTTTTGTAACATTTATTTATTATTAATTCATTATATAATGATAAGTATTGGTGTATTTTTATTTCAATAAAATATTTTATTTTTATTTATTTTTATAAGTTTTACTTCTTATTTATTATATA
Source organism: Erythroxylum subrotundum (assembly GCA_027563845.1). Classification (NCBI taxonomy): domain Eukaryota; kingdom Viridiplantae; phylum Streptophyta; class Magnoliopsida; order Malpighiales; family Erythroxylaceae; genus Erythroxylum; species Erythroxylum subrotundum. The sequence continues at coordinate 2,698,212 of JAOQMQ010000003.1, forward strand.
CCGATTTTATAGCGGTTCACTACTGGTTAAACCTCTAAACCTTAAACCTTTCCTTCGATCGGTTCTATATCCGGTCCGGTTTTTAAAACATCGGTAAATACAGAGACCAACTCTTAAAGGTGTTTTATGATTTTATCCGTAGTCAGTTCTGACAAGCGTGAAAATTACGGAAACACCCATAAAAAAGAAGCCAGCACGCGCGAGGCGTGTGTGGCTGCGATTGATGTGAAGAAGAAAACCCTAAAGAGAGCGCTGCGAAATTTGGGAGATTTGTGATTTCGGTTCTCTCCTCCACTCGCTCTCCCCCCTCGCGTTTCTTCCACTCTCAGATCGAACTCTCACTCGCCCGAAATATTTCACAGAGAAGCGCTAAAGCTACTGTCTTCTGTTTTTCTCTTTAAATTATACTCTAAATTATAGGTATTTGAAGCTACAATTCTGTCTCTGGAAGTGTATATCATTCTTAGTTCTTTCTCTTTTACCCCTTCTTGTCGGTTGACCTCTTTGATTATATGTTTCTGTGCTTGATGGGTGTAATTGACTTCGTAATTTGAGTGTAATTGTTGGGTTTTGTACAGTTTGATGTGATGTGGGATTTCCTTTATTATTCGTAGTTATGAACAAGAAGGGCAGAGGAAAAAGATTGCAAATTGTGTGTTGTGTCTTATTGGTTTAGTGGTTGGTAGTTTTGTTAGTCATCGTACTATTATGAGAATTGAGAAAAAGTTGGTTGATTGAAGAAACTGAGAACTGCTACTTGTTTTTGAGGTTGGAAGTTTTTAAAAGAGTGTCTTTTTAGTCATAATTTCTTTATCTGGGAAATTAGATAACTAAGCCAAGTAAGATTTGATTTGGTTTGATGTTGGTTAGATGATGATTACAGACGGACACAATACAAAGCTTGAAAGCATGATGAGATGCTAGATGTGGATTATCAATACAATACTCCTTTAAAGAATGATTGGAATTTGAAGGAAATATGGAAAACATAGCATAGGTATAATGGAAACTGTAGAGTGTAGCTTCGATAAAACAGGCATATGATGAGTGATTCTTGAAGTCCAAAATGATGCGCAAATAAGAATTATTACACATTTCATGGTTTTAAAGTTATGATTGGGTAATTATATCTATTCTTATCATTAATTATTTGATATGTGCATTTGCATTATTTATGAAAAGATAGCAACTTCTTATGCCACTGATATCACTTTGATGTAACATTCTTCAAAGCATGGTGGTTCAAAGGAAATTGTGAGTCTGTATAAGTACAAGACAAAGGACTTCTTAATTGCATGTTTGTGACTGGACTGTAGCCTGGAGCAATAGTTTCAAGTGTTTTTCTGCTTCCAGGTTTCATAAAACTGTAAATGCAGATCGAATTCATATAAATAAACAATTGGAAATTGAATGGTTGCAAATTCTGTTTCCTGGATTGCCAACCTATAGTTGAAAAAGGTACTGCTTGGAGGATCTTCAATGCTTCGTCTCCATCATGGGCACTTCCTCATCTTTGTAAATTCTGGAAGAAATGAGGAGTATGGATAGACTTTAGATGTGTGTTAGTTATTTCAGTGCCTTTGTAGCAGTCATTTTAATTAAATACAAAAATTGTACATTCCTTGTCAAGTTATATTAACATGTTCTATTTCCTCTTAATGTTTCAGGTCGACTGTTTTTGATAAATTCGTAGGATAGCTTATCATCATGGATATTGATCTAAGGTTACCTTCTGGTGAGCATGATAAAGATGAGAAGCCGAACAGAATTGATAGTATGTTGGCTGAAGAGAAGTTACATAATGGGGATGTAGCCTCTGGAAACATTGTGGATGTTGCTGAAGAGATGCATGGTATAGAAGTGAGTTCCCTCTCAGATGTCATAGAATTCAAAGAAGATCCAAACCTTGAGCCTCTATCTGGTATGGAATTTGAGTCACATGCAGCTGCTTACTCATTCTATCAAGAATATGCTAGGTCTATGGGATTCAACACTGCAATACAAAACAGCCGTCGCTCAAAAACATCAAGGGAATTCATTGATGCAAAATTTGCTTGTTCAAGGTATGGAACTAAACGAGAGTATGACAAATCCTTTAATCGACCGCGTTCTAGACAGATCAAGCAAGATCCTGAAAATGGGACTAGCCGACGATCATGTTCAAAGACTGACTGCAAAGCAAGCATGCATGTGAAGAGAAGGGTAGACGGAAAATGGATTATTCATAGTTTTGTGAAGGAGCATAATCATGAACTTTTACCTGCCCAAGCTGTAAGTGAACAAACCAGAAAGATGTATGCTGCAATGGCTCGACAGTTTGCTGAATACAAAAGCGTCGTTGGTCTCAAAAATGACCCGAAAAATCCATTTGATAAGGGTCAGAATTTGACAGTTGATGCTACAGATGCTAAGATTTTGCTTGATTTCTTCGCTCAGATGCAAAATATGAATTCAAACTTCTTTTATGCTATTGATCTAGGTGAAGATCAGCGACTGAAGAACTTATTCTGGATAGATGCCAAAAGTAGACATGACTGCATTAATTTCTGCGACATTGTGTCTTTGGATACTACCTATGTTAGGAACAAATACAAGATGCCTCTAGCTCTTTTTGTTGGGGTTAACCAACATTACCAATTCATTTTGCTTGGATGTGCCTTGATTTTAGATGAAAGAGCCGCAACATATTCTTGGCTATTGCAGACTTGGCTAAGGGCAATCGGTGGACAAGCCCCAAAAGTTATAATCACTGACCATGATGAAGCTATCAAATCGGCTATATTAGAAATCTTTCCCAGTGCTCATCATTATTTTTATTTATGGAGCATTTTAGGGAAGGTAACTGAAAATTTGGGCGATGTAATTAAACAGCATGAGAAATTGGCAGCAAAGCTTGAAAAATGCATCTTTAGATCGTGGACAGAGGATGAATTCGGAAAAAGATGGTGGAAAATTCTTGATAGATTTGAACTCAAAGAGAATGAATGGATGCAATCCATATATGACGATCGTGAGAGATGGGTACCAATATATGTGAAAGATGTTTGTTTCGCTGGGATGTCCACTGTACAGCGATCTGAGAGTATAAACTCATACTTCGATAAGTATTTGCACAAGAAGACTACTGTGCAAGAATTTGTTAAACATTATGAAGCAATTTTGCAGGATAGGTATGAGGAGGAAGCAAAGGCCGATTCTGGTACATGGAACAAACAACCTACATTAAGATCCCCATCACCTCTGGAAAAGAGTGTTTCGGGATTATATACTAATGCAGTATTCAAGAAAGTTCAAGTTGAGGTCCTGGGTGTCACAGCTTGCCATCCCAAATTAGAGAGCCAACATGACACTAGCATTACTTTCAAAGTTCAAGACATTGAGAAGGAGCGTAATCTAGAAAAATACCATGAATTCACTGTTATGTGGAATCAAATAAGGTCAGAAGTTTTGTGTATGTGCCGATTTTTTGAATACAAGGGTTATCTTTGTAGACATGCACTGGTGGTTCTTCAAATGTGTCAACAGTCTACCATCCCTTCCCAGTACATTTTGAAACGGTGGACGAAAGATGCCAAGAACAGACACATTTTGGCAGAGGATTCTGACCAGGTACAATCTAGGGTGCATAGGTACAATGACTTATGTCAGCGGGCACTGAAGTTGAGTGAAGAGGGATCATTGTCCCAAGAAAGTTACAGCATTGCATTTCGCGCTCTTGAAGAAGCATTTGGAAATTGCATCAATGTGAATAATTCTAACAAGAGTCTTGTAGAAGCTGGTACATCTGTGACTCAAGGCCTTCTTTGCATTGAAGAAGATAATAGCAGAAGCTTGAACAAGACAAATAAGAAAAAGAATCCAACCAAGAAAAGAAAGGTTAGTTGTGGATTATGACATCTAAAACGATGTTCCTATGTCTTCTGCTTTTAAGGATGACTTGCTTGATGCACCGCAGGTAAACTCTGAACAGGAGATTACGACAGTTAGCCCACAAGAGAGCTTGCCATCGCAAATGGTTAGTTGTACTTTTATTTTATATACGGTAGAAGAAGGGGAGAAGAACAAAATGAAAAACCAAAATAAATAGATAATAAAAGGGTCAACTTACGTTAATTGCTAACAAGATGTGGTCTGTGAAAACATCGCTTCCTTGTCTCCTAGATCGTGTTTAATTCACATTTGTCTAGTGACAGAAATCTTTAAGCGCTATTTAATATGGAAGGTTTGGCTACTTCAAATGCATATTAGGTCTGGTGATAGAGCAACATCCTGATTTTTGTTTCTTTCCCTGCTTCTTTACGAACTCTTTTGTGACCTTTTCGTCCTTTAATTATCTTTTGTAGGACAAGTTGAACCCCAGAGCAGTGACCCTAGATGGCTACTATGGAACACAAACGAGTGTACCTGGGATGGTATTGTGTGTTATGAATAGAGAAATGTTTATCTTAAAATGTGAAATGACTGTTCCCGCCCTTATTTGGAGCTTTGTTTTCTGCAGGTGCAGTTGAATTTGATGGGTCCAACACGAGATAGTTACTATGGGAATCAACAGACTATCCAAGGGCTGGTATGCCTTATAATATATGATGGGAAGATGGGGAGCAACCTTGTAAACTCCATTGATGAAGCATTTTATATCATACTAACTTGTAAACATGTTGCAGGGACAGTTGAACACAATAGCACCTAGCCACGATGGTTACTACACTGCTCCGCAAAACATACATGGGCTGGTATCTTATCTGATTATTTTGTCTGGTTTTCTCAGTATTAGAACTCGTCCTAGTGATACTTTATATGCTGCTCTTATGCCTGCAGGGACAGATGGATTTCTTCCGTACACCCGCTGGTTTTACTTATGGCATTCGGGTCTGTTTTATAGCTGTGGTGTTTTTATTTGAAACTCTGGAGGTATCCTTGTAATTCCTACTAACGAGATTCATACATGAATAATTTTATTCTGTAGCAGGATGACCCTAGTGTGCGAGCAGCCCAGCTGCATGACGATGGTTCGAGACATGGATGAAGGGTTTCTTTTCCTCACCCAAATGGCAAGTTTGTGTTTTCGTGTTCCCGCAAATGAGCACCTCACAACAATAATTCAGCAGTTCCTAATGCAAATGAAGAGGTACCATGACATCTTTCGGTTGCATGGATTGAAGCTGAGATCTTTGTAAAGATGAAATGTATCATGGATTATAGATGGTAGGGTTAAACCGAAATCAAACTTCATCCTACATTTGTCTGTAAAGTAGCATAGACTAGGATGTATTTACCTTCACCATCACCACCTCATACATTAGTTGAAAGTTGGAACAGTTCCAGTCTCAGAGGTTAATATTCCCTGTAAAAAGTTGTACTGGCTGCATCGGCTGATTTATAGCTCGAATTACTATTGATCACAATTGTGTAACAGCGTCGTTGCACCTTTATCATGTACTTGTCATAAAGGCATGTTTCTTCTTCTTCTTCTTAAGGGTGTTGGATTGAAGTTCTGATTTATTTATGGCAAAACTCAATTCATACAATCTCTTAATATTATGTTTGATGATTATTTCTAGATTATCTAAACCCTGAACAGAGAATCACTAAACAGAAGTAGACAGGACAACTTTCTTTCAAAGGTGTGACTTAAAACTCGAGTCACATAAAACAACATTATTTTAAGTACGTAGTCGATAACAGTTGGGGCTGGTTGTGCGGGTCATCGAATTGGACTTTAAATTAATCTTTAACATCATTATATAATACATTTTTTATTTACACATAATATATTAAAAATTAATATTATCGGATATTATATAATAATATGATACCATATATTAATATTAGACTTAATATGCTTGTTTGGATAGGCTTTTGGAAGGCCAATAATTACTTTTTTCTATCACAAAAGTTTTTTTTAAAAAAATAGGTGTTTGATTGTAAAATAAAAAAACTCTTCTTTAATAGATATGGCTTTTTTTGCAGCCAAAATATAATTTTTTTAAAAGCTCAAATTTGAAACATCTAAAAAAAAAAAGCTTTTTTAGGTAAATTATTCAGATCAGTTAATGAGCCTATTTTTTAGTCCCTTTTGTCCTTATGTTTTACACATAATTCTTACAATACTCACAAACATATCTTCCCGTTTATTATGTATTTAACTATTTACTCAACTTGAATATTTATTTTGAGATTTGTATAATATTATTTGGCTTTTTATATGTTTTAATATTTATTTTCGATATTAATTTACTTATGTTATAATTTATATAAAAGATTTGGTTAGATATATTTTCATTTATGTTTCGTATGGTTTAAAATTATATAATAATTAATATATTATGATTTACATATTATTTAATATATTTTAAATAATGTTTATATGCATAAACAATTTGTATTATAAAATAAAATATAGTTAAAATTAAAAATATTTTTTATTTTTATGTTGTCAAACAGTCTACTGTACGAAACTCTTTCAAAAAAACTCTTTTTTAAATGACAGCTAAACAGTCAACTGACTTCTTAAAAAAAGTTTTTTCAGAAAAGCTCTTCTGACAAAAGCTCTACTAATATAAGCGTAACTAAGCAGAGGTCTAGGCGTAATGATTTATTTATTAAACATTAAAATTTATTCGATCTCTATACTTTTATATTTTGTTTTTAATTAATTCTCAAATTCTTCTTCAAAACTCATTGCACGCGCCGCAGCAGTAATTAAGAATGAAAATTAAAAGGACTCAGTCAAATAGACAATCTTCATCAAACCACAACGCGCCAAAGACTAAGAGCCAAAGCAGCAGAGACGGTGGGGCGAGTGGGCAAAAGCGAGCGAGTGGAGTACTCGTCGGCGAGTAGTAAAGAAAACCCTAGAACTCCAAATTTCTCTCAGACGCGCCTGTTCATCTCACTCGCTCTTTTGTTTTGCGTAGTCTTCGTGTCTCCTCCCAGCCTCAGACTCGGAGGCCTATATATGTCCCGTCCCTTCTCAGGTTTTAGTTTCTGTTCTGTTCCTTATGTACAATGTTGAGGATCTTTGTTTGGTTGGTGTGAGAATCAGTGAAATATTGATGAAATAGGTTTTAAAGTTGTGATCTTTCTGTTTCCCTCTCTCTAGTTAATATCTGGATTACAATAATTTTTGTTTCTTCTAGGGTTTCTGTGATGGGTTACTGAGAAATAATAGCAAAAGAACAGGAAATGTAAGTTGGGGTTTCTAATAAGTTTCACGGATTCGCTAATGGGGTAGTTTTCTGGGATTTGGGTATTTCACGTTCTTGAACTGTCAGAATGGAGATTGAGACCTCTGCTTTCATTGTTCTCAAACCCACAAGTTTTGCTATTTTTAAAAGAATAAAGTTTAAAATTGTTGGTTCGAAATATTTTCCTTACATTTATTCGAACTTCCAACCTTTAACAGAATTGAGCTTTGCATGACGAGTGATGCTATTCAAGTGCCACATAAGTGTAAATATCAAAAGAAGTGGAGTTGGTCGTTGAAATAGATGATAATGATGATAGGAAGGAATCAACATGTGGTTGATGATCTGGTTCATCTTCAAGATAATCTGCCTGCTGGTGACACAGTGAGTGAGAATGCGGTTGCTATTGTTGATGATGTTCATAACAGGGATGGTGGGGTTGCTAATTGCCCCAAAAGGGCTGTTGCAATATTTGAAGGGGGCACTGAATTGGAGTCATGCAATGAAATTGAATTCGATTCCCATGAGGCAGCATACTCCTTTTATCAAGAATATGCGAAATCTATGGGCTTCACTACATCAATAAAAAACAGTAGACGGTCAAAAAGATCAAAAGAGTTCATTGATGCAAAATTTGCTTGTTCCAGATATGGAGTTACGCCAGAGTCTGAGAGTGGGAGTAGTAGGCGGTCGAGTGTGAAGAAAACAGACTGTAAAGCCAGTATGCATGTGAAGAGAAGGTCAGATGGGAAATGGACAATTCATGAATTTGTTAAGGAGCATAATCATGAGCTTTTACCAGCTTTAGCTTATCATTTTCGAATCCATAGGAATGTAAAATTAGCAGAGAAGAACAACATTGACATCTTGCATGCTGTTAGTGAACGAACAAAAAGGATGTATGTTGAGATGTCAAGACAGGCCGCTGGGCACCAAAATGTAGGATTCCTAACAAATGACACAAATTCTCAGTTTGAGAATTGCCGACACTTGGACTTGGGTGAGGGAGATGCACAAGTACTACTCGAGTATTTTAAACGGATCAAGAAGGAGAATCCTAACTTCTTCTATGCAATAGATTTAAATGAGGAGCTGCGATTAAGAAATGTGTTCTGGGTTGATGCAAAAAGTAGGAGTGACTATAGCAGTTTTAATGATGTTGTATCTTTTGATACCTTCTATGTGAAATACCATGAAAAACTGCCATTTGCTCCTTTTGTTGGGGTGAACCATCACTGTCAGCCAATTTTACTTGGATGTGCATTTGTTGCAGATGAATCTACGTCTACATTTGTTTGGTTAATGAAGACATGGCTCAGAGCAATGGGTGGCAAAGCACCTAAAGTTATTATCACTGATGTAGACAGAACCTTGAAGGCAGCGATTGAAGAAGTTTTGTCAAATACCCGGCATTGCTTTTCACTCTGGCATATAGAGGAAAAGATCCCTGAAATTCTTTCTCATGTCATCAAACGGCATGATAATTTTTTGGCAAAATTTAACAAGTGCATACACAGATCATGGACAGAGGAACAATTTGATATGAGGTGGTGGAAAATGGTGACAAGATTTGAACTGCAAAACGACGAATGGATACGAGGATTATATGAAGATCGTAAAAAATGGGTGCCTACTTATATTGGGGATACTTTTTTGGGTGGAATGTCCACAAATCAACGTTCTGAAAGTATAAACTCTTTCTTTGATAAATACATTCATAGGAAAATCACAGTGAAAGAGTTCATGAAGCACTATGGAGCAATCCTACAGAATAGGTATGAGGAGGAGGCCATAGCTGATTTTGATACTTTGCACAAACAGCCTGCCTTAAAGTCTCCTTCTCCTTGGGAAAAGGAAATGTCACTGGTTTACACACATTCCATATTTAAGAAATTTCAAGTAGAAGTTTTAGGTGTAGTTGGTTGTCATCCTAAAAAGGATAATGAAGATGGAACAACATTTGGAGTTCAAGACTGTGAAAAGAATGAATATTTTTTGGTAACGTGGAATGAATCCAAGTCGGAAGTGGCCTGTTGTTGCCACTTATTTGAATACAAAGGCTTCCTCTGTAGGCATGCATTAATTGTCCTCCAAATCTGTGGTATTAGAAACATCCCACCTCATTATATTTTGAAGAGGTGGGCCAAAGACGCAAAAAGCAAGCAATCACTTGCTGAGGGAGCTGAACAGATACAATCTAGGGTGCAGCGTTACAATGAACTCTGCAAACTGGCCATTGAAATGAGTGAAGAAGGATCTTTGTCTGAAGAAAGTTACAATATTGCTTTCCGCACAGTAGTAGAGACACTGAAAAATTGTGTAAATGTGAACAACTGTAACAACAGTGCAGCAGAACCTGGTGGCCTTTTTCTGAATTATCATGAAACAGAGGAAGAAAACCAAGGAACCCTTGCTACCAAATCAAGTAAGAAAAAAAATCCTATCAGGAAAAGAAAGGTTAGTTTAGAATTGAAATTTGATAATTGTGTCCTCCAGATCTGTTTGTTGACAATGTTTGTGCTCCAATGAAGAAATGCCAAAATAGAAATTCACAAAAGCTTGCGTCTTGACACTTCAGGTACAATCAGAACCAGGTGCCTTGATTGTGGAAGCGCAAGATAGCCTGCAAATGGTTAGTCATCTTAATGTGAGCTAATATACAGCGAGGATCATTTGATAATATGTTAGCTTTGTACTAAATGAACCCTTTCTTTAAACTTCTTTATGTTTGCCTTTTCTCTTAATTTAACAAGGGAAAATGTTAAGGAAAATCTAACATTCAGTATTTCAAGGTGCTTTGCAATTATATGAAGCTGATATGGTTGATATAAACATCATAGTCTTTAGTATTTTTCTTTTACTCTTGTAGGACAACATAAATTCGGATGGGATTTCTCTGAGTGGGTATTATGGTACTCAACATAATGTGCAAGGACTAGTAAGCTCATCGAATCCATTAGATTCTGTCATGAGTACTATGTACATATTCCTGTAGCGGATAATGTGATCTTTTTGCAATTAATACTGGTTGCAGGTGCAGTTGAACTTAATGGAGCCACCTCATGATGCATATTATGTCAATCAACAGAATATGCACGGACTGGTAATTTTATGTTGGTTTATGGGCTACATTGACAAAAAAAATTCTATGGACGGCTACTATCAACTTTTCTTTCCACTTACAGGGACAACTGAATTCAATAGCACCAGGCCATGATGGATTTTTCGGGACTCAGCAAAGCATCCATGGGCTGGTATGATGATTTTGAATGATTAATTAAGTACATGGATATAAAAAGCAGTGGTATGGTTACCTATTCTCATATTTTCATGTAGGGACAATTTGATTTTCGACCTCCAACAACTTTCAGTTATGGCTTGCAGGTGAGTGTGGATAATATGGCGCTGATATTCTCAAAATACCCTTGAAATTATTGCTCTATGATTTTACTGCCTATTCTTGCAAATGCAGGAAGACACTCAATTGAGATCTTCACAATTACATGGTGGTGCTTCAAGACATACATGAGGCAGAAATAGTTTCCAACGGGATGCATAACTGTGCTGTTTTGGCAGCTTAACATTTTACCTGAATCTGTGGATTTAACAAAGCAGTTCTTGGAAATGATTAGCTGCTATCTTCCATGACCACAAGAAGATTTGGCAGTCAGGAAGATATTGAATACTAGTGATTCACGCTTTTATGTAATGGTTATTGAGACTTAGGCTTGGTTTTGTCAATCAACATATCATCTGAAGATGGTGGTACCTGCTTGCTCATTTAACAAGCTAAGGAAGCAAACTTTCGGCAAAACAAGTATTTCGATTAATTTAGTCAACCTCTCTTTTTGTATCAAAAGCTAGCCTGCTCATATAAAGATTGCCAATTTTTTCCTGACAAGTAGAATGCATGGATTTTTGCACGGGATGCAAAAGATGCCTGGAAAATGCAGCATTCAGAATTTACCTTCTCTTGATCAGGATAGCTGGGAGGATAATTGCAATTTGCTTGCCTGGTTTTGAAGTTCTGCTATGCTGTAATGGTCATGTACTTTGTTGTATATGTCATATTCCTCACAGCTGTGTGGAAAGTACTGTGTTGTACATTTGCTAGTGTAGAAGTTCCAACTTGGCAGGACAGGTGCCTTCCAATGTTTGTTTAGCAGTAAGTTCTAAGCTATTGCTTTATGCAAAGTATACCAGTTAGAAGAAGAAGCTGCCTCCAACATCACCTTCTTCTTTCTGTGTTCTCTTTAAAGTCCCTCTCATTGTACTCTATATATGCCAAAATGAGCAATCTTCTCGTGCCAGAAACACTTAGCTGATAGTCATTTGATCATTCGCACTTTTTAGCTGATTGACTCGGGTCGGACATGATCGGATCGGATTAGTATAGTTTATCATTTTCAAGACAATGTTTGATATTAATCATATTTCGGGTACTTAAAAAATCACTATAAATGTACTAATACATTCAAACTTAACCCTTTTAATATAGTAAGAAAATTATAGTAATTTTTATTTAGAAGAGTAAATTTCACTAGAAATATTAGTAATATGATACTCAAATTAATTGAAGAAGTAAAATAAAAAAATTTTGAAAATTTATTTCATTATTTTGTTCTAGAAAAATTGTATGAAAGCAAAATATGAGGTGATTTCACTTGTATCAGTCTAATCAGCTAAAGTTATATTTGGTTGGGTAATCATTAATATAATTGAATGAAATATAATATTTATTCGATGAAAGTTTATAAAAGAATGAATTAAAATATGATAGAAAGGGAAAGTTTTATATTATATCTTATTTGTTAGCCCCGAATTTTTCTTTATGATTAATTAAGCTTAAGCATGATTTGAGTAAATTAAGTAAATTGTATTAGTAT
>JAOQMQ010000003.1:2711358-2733548 GCA_027563845.1 Erythroxylum subrotundum
AACTGCTGTTGTAACTGATAGTGCAGATGGATTGGATGCAAGTGAGAATGATATAAATTCTCTTGCAAGTGAACATGATATAAAATTCGGTGAACCAAATGAAAATGAAGTTATTACTTGTGAAAGGGAAACGGACGAGAGTGCAGTTGGTGAAGAGATTTGTAAAAGAGATATGATATTTGAACCCCAAAATGGTTTAAAATTTGAAACAAAGGAGGCAGCTTATTCTTTCTATAGAGAATATGCCCGGTTTGTGGGATTCGGCATCACAATAAAAGCTAGCCGCCGTTCAAAAAAATCTGGAAAATTTATAGATGTCAAAATTGCATGTTCCAGATTTGGAAGCAAGCGTGATTCAAATGCGGTCGTCGTTCAAAAATCATGCGTGAAGACAGACTGCAAAGCAGGCATGCATATGAAGAGGACACAGGATGAGAAATGGATTATCCATAGCTTTATAAAGGAGCATAATCATGAGATTTGTCCGGATGATCTCTGTAATGCTATTAGGGGACGAAACAAGCAATCTGGTGTAGTTGCAGGCAAGAAGAAAGGTCTGCAGTCAGCCTTAGATGAAGATGATATCCAGATTATGCTCAAGCATTTTATGTGTATGCAGGCTGAAAATCCCAATTTTTTTTATGCCATTGATTTGGACAATGAAAAACGTATGAAAAGCGTGTTCTGGATTGATACGAAAGGAAGACAGGATTACAAGATTTTCTCCGATGTCGTCTTGTTTGATACCTTTTATCTTGAAAGCAAATATAAGATTCCTTTTGTTCCCATTGTTGGGGTAAATCATCATTTTCAGTTCATTTTATTTGGGTGTGCCTTGATTGGAGATCAGAATAAATCAACTTTTACTTGGTTAATGCGGACCTGGAGCAAAGCAGTGGGTGGCCAAGCTCCTAGAGTTATTATTACTGGCCGAGAAAAGTACCTCACAGAAGCTGCTGTGGATGTATTTAGTGATGCACGTCATTGTCATTGCTTGTGGCATGTGTTGAGTAAGATTACACATAATTTGCATTTGATGAATCTGAATGAGAAATTTATGGCAAAATTCAATAAATGTATACACAGATCTTGGACTGACAAACAGTTTGAAAAGAGGTGGTCGAAGATGGTTGATAAGTTTGAACTAAGTTTGCATGAGTGGATTTGCTCATTGTATGAAGATCGTAAAAAATGGGTTCCTACTTATATGCAGGATGTATTTTTAGCTGGCATGTCAACAGCTGAGCGAGTTGGGAGTATTCCATCATTCTTTGACAAATACATCCACAAGGAATCTACATTCAAGGAGTTTATGGAGGAGTATAACATATTTTTACAAGATAGGTTTGAAATGGAAGCTAAAGCAGATTTTGAAACTCAAACCAAGCAACCTACTGTAAGATCACTGTCATCTTTTGAGAAACAACTGTCAACAATCTATACAGATGCAGTTTTCAAGAAGTTTCAGGTTGAAGTATTAGGAGTTGTTTCATGTCACCTGCAAAAGGAAAGTGAAGATGAGGAGGCTCTTACTTTTCGGGTGGATGATTTTGAGGAACGTCAATATTTTCTAGTATCCTGGAATGAAGAAGCCTTGAATGTAAGCTGTACATGTCGGTCATTTGAATACAGAGGAATCCTCTGTAAGCATGTGATTCTAGTACTTCAGATGTCTGGTCTTTCTATCATTCCATCCCCCTATATACTGAAGCGGTGGACAAAAGATGCAAAGATTAGTCAAGCTGTGTCTCAAATATCAAGCAGTCTTCACTACAGGGTACAGCGTTTCAATGATTTATGTAAGCGAGCTATCAAATTGGGCAAAGAGGGATCTTTGTCCCAGGAAGCTTATGATATTGCATTTCATGCAATAGAAGAAGCTCTGCATAACTGCAAGGATTCTAATAACTCCACTAGGAGTTTTTCAAAGCCCAATGCGTTAGTTGTTCATGGTTTTCTCGGCACTGAAGAAAACAATAGCAATATTGTCTCCAAGCCATTAAAGAAAAGGAAATTCTATAAGAAGAAAAAGGTAAAGCCAACAGTTACTTGTTGAAAATGCACATGCCATTAATATATTTTAGCTTTCTGGAATTTTATGCCATTTGAATCAGATATTAATTTGCACTGCAGGTGCAATCCGAGTCTGAGAGGACAACAATTGGTTTGCAAGAAACCTGCAAACGGATGGTTGGTCCTCGTCCTATTTGAAGCTGGATAATTTCTTGGTTGTTTGTCCTGAACAGAATCCTAGCAACAGATAATTTTTCCAATTTCAGTTGTTTATATTATGTTAACTAACCTCAATTAAATTTTGAAACAGATGAACTCAAGAGCACATCCTGTTGACAACTGCCATTTTCCACAATCAGATATTCCAGAGATGGTGCATAAAATCTAGCTCATAGCCATATGTCCTGCACAAGCAAATTGGTTTTATTGTTGATTAATTCAAGAGTTTCTCAAGTCTTGCACTCTGTAATTTGATACATATTTTTCCAACTTAGGAATCAGGTTCAAGGGCACCAACACTTGATGGTTATTATGGTCCTCAGCAAAGCATCCAGGGAACAGTATGGAATCTTATAAATATCACATTTTGTTCATAGGACATTTGATGCGTCTTCCAGAATGATTATGCATACTATTTTTTATTTTTTTCTCATATATTTTCACAGGGACACTTGAACTCAATGCCTCCTATTCGTGATGACTATTACAGCAATCGACAAGGCTTTCCAGGCTTGGTACTGCCTTTTTAACTTTTACTTGATGATTTATGTACCATTATTTTATGGCAGTATAATGCATGTAGGTTGACGTTGAGATTTCATTTGTGTCAAGGTACAGTTAATTTCAACACGTACTGGCCAATCTGGGAACCAGCAGGGCATGCAGGGATTGGTACTAGAATTTAATTATTGTTGATATTTTATGTAGCAATTCAGTTTACCAGATAAGCACCAGGTAGCATCGCGTTTTCTATGCTCTTATTTAACAATTTCTTCTTATTCTTCTTTGTTTTCTGTGCTGAAGGGCCAGCTCGGCTTCAGATTACAACCTCTCCCAGGTTGTTTCAGTATCCAGAATGTTTCGCCTGATTTGGTACATATTGAAACCATCATCTCATTGTCCTTTTTGTCATATTTTTTCATGGTATCAACCCTGGATTATCTCCACTACAGGAACAGTCCGTGACCTCTACACAGTTTCATGGCATTGCAAAACATCCACTTGATTAACCTCCCATATTCGTTAACATGGTAACCATTTACATACCTTCAAGAGTCAAACTGAGAATTAATACTGTACCTGACTCAATTCACCATCTCATGGAAGAAGCTCCGTGTCTACAATTAAATATGCATTACTTTTGTGGACTCTATACGTTTGAATTAGAAGTTCTACCAATGAGCCTGAGTGGAGCTGGACTTGCTGGAAAGCCATTAAGTTTGTTTTGTAGCCTTAAAGTTAGGTAAACACAGTGCAGGCCTTCGAGACTACTAAATATGCGGCTGATCATTGTCTTGTTAATTATGCTGTTAGAGAACAGAATATTGCAGCAGTTGCTGGTTCATTAGCTGCAAAAATTTGTGACATGGTAGTAGTGATCAGTCTTATTATAAAGATGAACTACATGAGCTACCCTTTATATATCCTTAACTTGAATTTTGCTGGATATTGTTGCCATTTATGACTGTTAGAGCATTTTGATTTTTTCATCTTTTTAGTACCTTCATTGCTTCCCCTTCTTGGTTTTAGTTGAATACTACACAAGCATGCTAGTAAGGCATAAATTCTGAGATGTGTCCAAAGTATTAAGTTGCCATCCCTGATCCTCACCATTTTAAACTTCAATCATGCCTGAGATGGCAACTTTTCTTGAAAGTGCCGAGTTTGTAGTACACAGAAAAACTATTAGTGAGAAGATGAGCCACATTTCCTTTTTCAGTGGTCTCTAAGCAACGTCGTTGAGGACATGTTTGTGTAACGTTACGAGTGATTAATAGTGATTATTGAGCACAGGCTGGTTAATGGTTTCACTTTGGTCTTACTTACCCTGGAAAGCTTTCAGCGTAAGATCAACGGAAAAAAATGTAACGATCTCATATCTACCACAACAAATCAGAGAACTTGCAAGCGTTTACCATGGGATAGTGACCAGATCCAGTGTCCTAGCCTTGCCGGTGTTACGATGAAAGTGCTGAAGATGATTATGGTCTTATCCACATTACAGTCCAAGCATTACATCATATGATGACCTTTCTGTAAGAGGTAAATGAAGATTGATCCCTTACAATGGCACTGTGTATTAATCCGAAACTCATCATGAAACAATAAGTTTCTGCAAATTACACTCTCCTTTGAATGGCTTCCCTTCCTTCTACAGGCTTGCCATAAACACATATTGTAAGCCTTCTTTTCTTTGGTAGAATATTTCACAATCTCGCGGGTCAATTGCTTGTTGGCAGTTACCAGAGATAAAACCTTTCGATTGTATTCTTGTGAAATGTACTCAATGGATATCAGACCTCTTCTTCAATTTACACCACAGTCCATTCTTCGTGTGAATGGTTGCCCCCGTAACTAATTCCACAGATTCTGGAGAGCCTTTTAGTTCCACGTCGAATTTCTGTAGCAACATTGCCAATGCTACAGTTGATTCCATGAGTGCAAATTGATCTCCAACACATTTTCTTGGCCCTCCACCAAAAGGCAAGAAGGCAAAATCTGCTATAATCTGATAATGAGAATCACAAAATCAGGTTAGCAAAGATAATATCGGACCCCTGCTGGTAACATTAGGCAAGCTCTCTGATACCTCATTTGGATATAATGCTCCAGGGCTTCGACACGGATCGAAACCAGCCCATCCATCAATTCCTTCACTTTTTCTTTCCATTAAAAACCTCTCTGGCTCAAACTCATGGGGGCGTTCCCAGAAATAAGGGGATCTATGGAGATTATACACCTGAAAAGCAAGTTTCAAGCATATTATCTGACTGAAAGCCGCGGATTAGCAGAAGCAACTTCTATTGGCAGAGTTCCCATGAATCAACCACAAAGCCGAATTGTTCAACATACAAGCTAACTAAACTTTATTTAAGTTCCATAGTTTTTATTGTTTCCACCTAAATTCTGTCAATTATTCCACTTTAAAGGACAAAATTATTTCCTGTTATTAGTTTCACGACAGAAGAATTTCAATAAAGATGAAAAGTATAGTGCTTTCACTTACAGAGACGAAAATATCAGTCCCGGGAGGGATTGTATAACCATCTTTGTCTCCCTGGTATCCTCCTGTAATTTGTATGGAATTTGTTTTATAAGGGAAGAGGATAAGTCATTAAATTTGCTTTGAGATCAGTACCATTAACTTGGAAATTCTTTTGCAATTAGCCTATATATTCAAGCTTCTTATTCAAAGAAGTAAAGTCAAAGCTAATTATCTGAAATATAAAACTGCATTATACATGAACTATACAGCAAAACATACAATTTTTGCAATGCATACCCTGTGATGACTATTAACAGAAAATTGCTCATATTGAACATATTAAAATCTGGGAGTCAGTACTTAGACAAGATATATCTATAATTGTGTTATCAATTCAAAATACCTGGTAAAACATCAGATTTGAGGGAACGCCTGATTAGCAATGGAGGCTGTGGATACAATCGAAGTGCCTCAACAAGTATGAGTCTTATGTACCTGAAAGCATGCAAGTATATGTTACAATCCTAGCTAATATAATCACTAATAGTAACAAAAATGTCCAGACAAGTAACTACTTGAGATACTCACTCCAATTTTTTAAGCAATTCAAAACTTGGTCTCCCCTGACCCAACACAGCATCAACCTCATCTTGAGCTTTCTTCAATTTGGCGGGATTCTGAAGTTTTTAATATTAGTTCGTAAGAAAACAAACTTATTGATCAATATCAGCAATAAAGTGTCTACATGTTACTCTTACGGTTTTGAACTAACAACATGGCTAATTGAGAAATATGGTTATCAGAATCGTACCTGTGCAAGAAGGAAAATAGCCCAAGTAAGAACAGCGGCTGTTGTTTCATGGCCAGCTATAAGCATGGTCATCAGATCATCTCGTAGCTGTTATGAGAAAAATAAAATGTGAAAATCATGACAGCTTGTCTAAAAACAGATTCAACCTGATTGATTAAATTTTTGTGATTATGAGTGATATAACCAGCTATTTCTATTGTCATATCCACCAACTATAGCTTATATTTCAAGATTGAAGCAGAATTTTACGTGTACAAACACACCTGTCGGTCATCAGCATCAGCTCCACGCATATCAACTAGAAATCGCAAAAGACTTGCATCCTGCACACGTCATAGGTATAATGAGACATCAACCATTTTCTAAAGACAAGGTACAAATACAGATGATGAGTTCTTAAATATGTCTGACCGAGGTGGATGATAAGTTCTTGGTCCATACCCACCTTGAGATTCAAGTAATCTCTTTGCTGCAGCTTCTCCACATCCAATTCCTGTCAAATATGTTAACCTAGATAAGATATAGAAGTAGATTGATTTCCATTATTCCAGTTAATCTACGAATCATGTGACAAGATCCAGTATTACTGCCGATGAATCTAAGAAAGGTAATGTTAATCTACAAATCATGTCCCAAGATCCAGTATTACTGCCGATGAATCTAAGAAAGGTAAAGCTCGTATGACTTGTGGCTGGCTTGCCATTGATGAGTTCAAAACATAGTGGAGAAATCCTTTAAAAAATCCAATCCATACTTGAAAAGCCATCGACAGACAACTGCCTTTCCGCATTTATTGAAATCTACACTGCTTAAGTTAACAAGATAGAAGCCTTCTAAGTTACGGAAAGAGCAAATTATATACTAACCATAAGAAGAGAGAAGCATTTAGATTCCCCAGACACGCTCACATATTAAGATGAGTCATTGCCAGATTCTTGGACCAAAGGAACAGATACGACGATGTTCTATGAATTATTTGGGGAGCTAATAATGACTTAATACCTAGTCAATGTTATAGCTTTTCAATAACACCAACTGTTGCAGAATTTCAGGCTTCAAAATCATAAGAGATTATCAAGCCAGCAGAGTCCTTATCTCACCTCTCTAGTCTCTTTTGCATTTTTTATGAGTCCATCAAGACAGTCGTTAATAATCTTGAGATCATTGTGAAACTTTCTTTGTCTAGGAACTATCCACCTTGCAAGAGGTACTTTCCAATAAGGGATGTAGAAAGTAGACCTATGCTCAGCTTCAAAAAGGGTACCATAAACCGCCTGCATGTGGTTAAAAAGGAATTGAAGAGACATACAGAGATGGTGCAATGGAGAGGAAAGGCAGGTAGAAATAGCAAGTTGATGTTAGCCATGATGAATGCAACATCATTTGGCATCCTTAACAAACCTTAATAACAGGTGATTCTTTGGTGACAGAACCAAAGTCGTAATTGAAGACACCAAGTCCAATGATATCAAGAGCTAAACTTGAGAACTCTGCTTCAAGATCCAACTCGATGGCTTTCTCACCATTTAAGTCTTCTTTTAGAAGCTCCTCGTATTTACTTATTGATCTTTCTGAACAATCAGTAAATACTTTGACCATGGCTTCCAAGTATAAGGCATGAAACCCAGGAGCAATTACTGCATGAATGAAACAGGAAAAAAAGATAAGCTTTCATAGTCTTCATAAAAAGTCATGGATTATGACCTGTTTCAGGTTCAGTTATATCGTCACTTCAAGCTAAAGATAGTCAAAGGAATTGTTAGGTAAATTAACCCTCAAATAACAAGTCTTCAGTAGCATTACGAATTAGCCTCAATGGTACAACCCATAGCAATGGTTTACTCTCGTCATCCCTCTTCCTTAACTTTTGATGAGATACTTTACTCTTTTGATTAATGAAAATCATGCAGCATAAATGGAGATCTTGGTATTAGAATCAACACCTATAAAAGGATGCACTGAACAAGCTGACTAGATCTCCCTCTAATGTAGCTATCTTCTGGTAGTGTTTCTACTCACAACTAGTAAGAGATGAGAAGTCCAACATTACAACATCCTGATACAACTTACTCACTTCGTCTCCTTAACTTCCATGTGTCGAGGTCAGCAGGTATGAGTCCTTTACCCATAATTGGTTCTAGGATATCAGCAAGAACTCCCTAGTGGGAAAAAAATACATATCTCAGTAAATGGATAAAACAGGACTAAACCAAAATGAATGCAAAACTGCACTTAAAACGGTAATCAGGTTAAGGAGTTTGGGAAAAAGCTCAAAGTGAAATAGGAATTTGCCATAGAATCTGTTTTAAACCATGGCAGAAATATAGCCAGAAATTCAGTAACATACATTCACATGCATGACTCTCAAACAGGATATGTGTATAAGCGATGGCTAAAACAAGTACAAAGGACATGTGCAGTTATTATGCTAACAAGAAAAATAATGAAATACCTTGTCATAAGAAAATGCATTTTCTCGTAGAATATGTCGGGCAACAATGGGATCTGAGATGACAACAAATGCCTTCGGCCCAAAAGCAAGCTTATAGACAGATCCATGCTGCTAAATCAAACCAAGTGGAACGTTACAACACGAGATGCTGACAATAATCAACACAATCTGAAAGTAATTTAGAAATGTTGACAGAATCACAAAATCATATAACGTCTCTTGTTTGAACAAGCGTACGATTGAATTTTAAGGCACTATATAAAATCAGCCGCAGCACAAAGCTTGTCCAAAGGGAGAGTAACTGAGTACCTCTAAGAACCAATCATATAATGCGAAGAAGAGGGGTCGACCAAACAAATCAGACACTGCACCTTCAGCTGTAGGCATAGAGCCTAGACTTCCACCACTCAACAAATTGGTAAGAAGGTTACTGGCATTGTCCAACAGATTCCTTGTTTTCGGTTCATCTGTACTGCTAGACCGGCATCTATTTGCAACCACCAACAGATTCAACACATTACATTGAACTCCATTCAAAATAGTTAGCCTAAATTCAATGCTATTGGTTAAAACAGTGACTGGTACATAACTTCACGCTGAGAATGATAGAAATAACAATTACAGTACGGAGGTGAGAAAGGGAAGGGGGTATTTCATGAGAAAAATTCTAAGGGAGGAGAATTGAGAAAGAACTAAGTATGGAATATTGGCATTCCGTTATGCCTTTCATTTGCCAGGTACATATAGTACGTTTGTTACTACTGTAACGTGGAAACAAAAAGGACAAAGGGACAGCACGGATAACATTCGACGAATTGTGCATAGTAACAGAATAGGCGACAGCGCCTTTTTACA
This sequence comes from Erythroxylum subrotundum, assembly GCA_027563845.1. Classification (NCBI taxonomy): domain Eukaryota; kingdom Viridiplantae; phylum Streptophyta; class Magnoliopsida; order Malpighiales; family Erythroxylaceae; genus Erythroxylum; species Erythroxylum subrotundum. The sequence continues at coordinate 2,720,695 of JAOQMQ010000003.1, forward strand.
CATATCCGAGAACTGAGGGGCAAAGTTTCAAGAAAGAATAACCATAGATATGTGGATTCTAGTTTAACAAGAAAGAAGGAAACAAATTCCAAGACTCTCAATCTGTACCACCTTCGAAATTACAACAAAATGCACGAAACAAACCTGCATTTATTTCCTTTTACTACCACCTCAGAGAAAATTTCCAACCTTTTTCTTCTCAAACTAAATCAATTTCGCAGCAAAGAACCAGTATTTTTCAAACAATTATACAGAAGAGATAAGACGATGAAATGGAATAAAGCAAGAACCTGACAAGAGAAGACCCTTTTGGCTTGGAAGTAAGCGGGTGGAGACAGGATGGGTTTTTTGAGGTACCAACTAACCCAAGATCAAATCTTTTTGAGCCACCGCCACCATCTAAGGTCAAGGAGAGCTGCAAAGCAGAAGTGACGGTCATTGAACAGAACATAACTGCAGCTTCTGAATACTGCTCAGTAGATAGAGATACAACCAGTTTAAGATAACTAATTCAGGACAGACTCCACTTCTCATGCTGTGCCTATATGTATGGACGTGCCACGTATACAGCAAGCGGGTTGAGGTCAGGTTCCACTAACTATATATCGTCGTACCCAAACCCACAACTCGAAAGAGGTCAACTGAGCTGGGAAGTCATTCGTGTACTTTCCTCTTACGTACTTAAGTCATTAGTGCACTTTCCTCATACGTACTTATCTATGCTACGAAACATGTCACGTTAGTGATAAAAGAGTATCATTTATTTGTTGCAGTTTTAATTTTGGTGTTCCATTTTGATACACCAAAATTGTTAAATATCTTCATTTATTAAGCTTTTAAATATTTGAGATAATTACTCAAAAAATTATTAATTTCATTAGTTTGTGAATGTTTTGGAAGTAGAATGATTATGCTAATGTCAAATATTGTTAAAGTATCTCACGTTCGTTAAAAAAAATTGTTAAAAGATTAATAAATGATAAGAATCAACTAATCAAATGACTAATTAAATTATTAATAAATGATAATAATCAACTAACCAAAAAATTAGTTCTAGTTATTATAGCAATGATTTATCCAAGTCCAATTCTTGTTAATAGGTTCTACACTCTACCCATATTAAAAATTCTAATATAGTATCAAAGCAGGTCTGGTCTAGATTCTTAATTTTTCGGTTGTCCTTCTAAATATCTAATCTTAGCAGCCGGGTCTTGTTACCGCTGTATTTATTTCAAGTAAAAACTGAATATCCAGTCTCAGTTGTACTTGAGAGGGAGTGTTAAGCATCCCACATTGATTACTAATAAGTTTTACGGTTTGTTTATATTAAAAATTCTAATAAATATACGGAGGCATGTTAGTAAATATATGTAAATAATGTATTATAATTAATTTTTTTATAAAGATAAGATTTTTACTAAAAACAAAATTAATTAACCCTTAAATATTTCATAAAACTTTTTTACATAATTAGGATTAACATTAATATATTACAGAATCTGAAAATAGTTAGGACATTAAGAGAACCCGTAAGTTACAGCTTCAAATCTTTTGTTCACTTTTTGCTGTGCCCATGTGCTTTAAACAATATCCAATCATACAAATTTTCTCTCTCCTAATTATTATATGGTTGGATTTTGCTCGGAAGCACAGCAAAAAACGGAACATGAGATTTAAAGCCGTAAGTTACAGAGATAGGAGCAACCTATGCATAGCTCTGAACTAATGTCTCTGAAATTTCATTGACATCAAGTCAGTGGAGTCCATACTCGCTTTTACCAATTCAACCAAGGCAGACATTGTTGTTTTGGGATCACTGGTTAGCGGATAAGCTTGTATGATCACACGCCAAGGACCAACTTCTTTGGTCTCACAACAATTCAACCTTTCTTTGCTATGAACACGAATTGGTGGGTTCTGAGATTCAAAGTTGAAAACTTTAAAGCTTCAAAGCCCAAATTGTTGACGGTTGCTGCTTCATTTAGCAACTTGTAAGATAACGTCGAAGAAGGAGCTGCAGGAAGGCGGCGGAGTAACCACGAAACAGTAAGTGGGTCAATCAGACTTGTTTTATTAAGCATGTAGACAATGCTTAGCTCATGTCATTTCCATTTGATTGAATATTGGAAGTTCTCACAAAAGAAAGCATCTTAGAGATGAAAGTTTCGCCTTTTAATGAGAAGTCATGGCACCAGGTCTTCATGTTGTCTTTGTGAGATAACATGAAGATCTGTAACTAGTGAAGAGGCATAAGAAAAAAAGAAAATGAAGATCTGTAACTAGTGAAGAGGCATAAGAAGTACTGAGTTGGATGTCTAACATCAATTTCTCTTTGTAATGTTCAGGTTTTGCATTTTTCAGGATGTTGCAAGTGCTAGACCGTATAGTAAATAGTTCAAATGGCCTCGACTCTGGTGAAAAGGGAGGTTTTGATGCTCTTCTAGTACAGAACCATCAACTGCTTACTAATTTATAAAGGACTCTGAATTGTTTCAGTTAATGCGTATTGACTTGCACCAGGTGAAAAGCCAAAATTGTTTCGTATATTTTTCTGATTGCAGGCGTTTGGTGGAACGGATAATAAGTTGTAGAATCTAAATGGGATTTTCAGTTCAGGTGGCTGTTGAAAATTTCCTGAGTAAAGGCGAGATCCTTGCTTTGTTCGGAAGATTTTGCAGTTGAACTGTTTCTGAATAATTTCTCGCTATGGATGAGCATCAACTACATATCTTGAGGTTGGTCCTCCTGCTCCACTTATTGTACATCAGCCATCGATTTGGCCATTTTCTTCTTATGTCTTGAACTGCACTTTTCATGACTTTTTCTTATATTTGACACGGTACTTTTAAGACCTAACTCTCACTGCTAGCTATAACATCACTGCTATCCACAATTTTAAGTTTGTTTTAGAGCATGGACAAATAGCAGAACTAAATTTAAGGCAATGTAGACTGCAACGTTCATCACACCTTTACCAACTGATTAGCAGTTCCCAGCATGCGGTAGTCTGTTATATGATCCAATCTACTTAAATTTCAAGCTTCCCGTTGACAAATTTGTGTTGAATTTGATGCTTCATGCTGGTCACTACCTGCACCCCTGCAACTAATTTTATTATCATCTTGTGATGTGTATGATCTGGTGTCAAGACTATCTTACCAGGGTTCGGCTTCATTGCTGCTTCAGTTGTTAAATTCTGTTAATAGACCTTTGGGGCTTACTCATACTCCTGTTTACTCTATAGACTGACAAGTTACTTACTGCTTATTCCATCCAGTATCCAGAGTAGGGACCCAGAGGACAACAATGTGAGACTATATTCTTCAAATACTGGGGTAGCCTCAAGGAAGATCAAAAATTTTCTTTGTAAGACCAAAAGATAACATTTTGTTTTCAAATTATTTGGAGCATTGGTGAAGTGCTGAAACGTTTTGCTTTGGTTGCAGATGTTATACTTGATGCCTTTGGATGTAGAAAGAAAGTTTTGAACCCAAAGAGTTCGTTTCTTCAAAAGTGGAATATGATTTTTCTGCTTTCCTGTGCAATTTCTCTGTTAGTAGATCCTGTGTATTTATACACCATGATAATCGACAGGAATAGAAGCTGCCTTCACTGGGATGAGAAGCTGGCAGTTGTGACTACTGTCTTAAGCTCTTTTGTGGATGTTGTTAACATAATTCACATTATTTTTCAGTTTCGCACAGGATATTTAGCTTCATCTTCAGGGATCAGTGTTCTAGTGGAGGATAATAAGAAAATAGTGAGGAGGTATTTGTCATCAACATTTCTCATTGACATTATCTCAGTCCTTCCCCTCCCACAGGTAAAACTACATAGTTGCATTGCTCTTTCCTTTTGTCTTAACAAGCTTTTCTTGCAATAAGGGTGAGCACTAGAATAGATTGACTTCTTGCTCTGAAATTTAAATTTTAGCGGCTGAGTATTGACTGATAAATCACATATGCCTTCATGTCACTGCTACAATAGAAGTTTGATTATGATTTTCTTATTCCTGAGTCCATGGATATATATCTTAATGCTGCCTTTTGTTTTTACCTGGATGTGCAACTGGAATTATGTTATTTCTATTTCCTTCCACTGATCCTTTATCATAAGAGATGCTTGAAAAGAGCATTTTCTGTGACCTATGGAGGATCTTCATAATCCATAAACATCTTATCATTTGCAATGAATTATTGGTAATATATTTACAGTTGTGGACTTTGAACTTGTTATGATTTTGTAGGTGGTAATTCTGGTAATTGTTCCGAATATGAGAGGATCAAAAGTTCTCAATATCAAAAATATGTTGAAAATTGCTGTTTCTTTCCAATTTATTACAAGGTTAATGCAAATGATCCAACTGTATAAAGAAACCAAAAGGACATCCCAAGTACTCGGCAGAATTGGATGGACAGAAGCCCCAGTAAACCTTTTCCTTTACATTGTCTCTGGGCATGTAAGTATTAACAGAAACTGGCATCGCAGTTGCATTGCAGACAACATGATCCATCAACAGGCGTATTGAATCTCTCATTAAGTTTCTTTTTCAATATTTGACCACTTGTTGAATGTCAAAATATTTTTTTTCCATCTTTTAAGGATATAGGCATTCCATTTTCTGGCATTAGCTACCTACTGTTCGTCATGAGAAAAGAACCTAGATCCAAAATTATAGGGAGTGCATGTATATGAAATATGCTTTTCTTTTTATCTTCATCATCTTTTCTTTGGTATAACAACATCTGCACTAATAGCAATCAATATTGTATGTACCATTGTTGCTTGTCTATGTCCTGTGTATTCCTATGCTATAGCTTAAGGTGGAGTGAAAGATCCTTATGGGAAAAAGGAGGTATAATCCTGGCAACTGCATGGGAAGAGGCCTTTGTTAATATTTATGCTTTCATATTTTTCTTTCTCAAGATTTGGATATCAATCTTGGTAAATACTGAGCACATATTACTTAATACTTTCTCTTTTAAGAGTTTCTCCAAATTAACGGGAGAAATACTGAGATCATATTAATTTGATTAAATTTATTTGGATATCATATTTGGTTAAATTTTGTAACTTCTTCTAGATTTCCTGTCTATCAGGTGCTTGGAGCATTTTGGTATTTTTTTTCCATAGAACGAGAAATGGCTTGCTGGAGGGCATACTGCGATGGTCAAATTGATTGTCATTCCAGTTTATTGTACTGTGATGGTAATCTTGGAGATTATAAGCGTCTGGATCCCTCAGCTATTTCTGAAGCATGTCCTATTGACTCGCAAGACTCATCACTGTTTGATTTTGGCATTTACTTTGATGCTCTAAATTCGGATGTTGTGGCATCAAGAAGTTTTTTGAACAAGTTCTTTTACTGTTTTTGGTGGGCCCTGCAAAATCTCAGGTCTGTGCTTTATGATAATCATGGTGATGTGTTGGTTATCTTTTTCCCCATGTTTCAAGAAGCAGTATCAAATAAGATTAAATTTGTAGGCTACTTTGCACACATCCAATGATCAATCTTATCAATTACTAACTCCAGCATTGCCATACATGCAAGAGTCAATTAAGACGATGATATGCTTGGTCATAACAGTTTGGTTGCTTGCCATTCTCATTTATGCCTGGAAGCACAGTGCATAGAGCAAGCTCTGACCGTCAAGATTTTTTTTCTTTTCGGTCTTTCAGCTCCAAACATTTTCAGGTGAAGTCAAAACATGTTCTGATATAACTATAAAACCACTAAACAATTTAGAATCAAAGGGTATTGTGGTTATTGTGATTAATGTTTTGAGTAATCATTTTTCATGTATATTATCATCTGGCTTCACTCTTCCTCATTTGGCCTGATGAACTAGATATTTTCATGATATCAAGTTCCCCTAGTTTGACTCATTGGATTTTTTTAGAAAGGCACTGCTTAAAATATCCTGGGATCCACTTTCTTTCCTGATGAAATTTTGCATCAATTTTCTTAGGAGCTACAATTTTCTTTAGTTATATAGAAGCACTATATGGAGCTTTGTCCACATTTTTATCGGAATTTACAAGGCCGGGACTAGTTTTGTTCAAGTTGGCTAGTAAAATGGAGAATATGAAGTCGAAATATACTTCTGACTTATCCATTTAGCATTTTCACATGGAGTTATTGTAAAGATGAAGACCTGCAATCCTTTGTGGGTGCAAACCAAAGAAGTTCACATTGCTTCGAGCATTGATCCTTTTATCTCATCATGCATGTCATTTTTGTTTCAACCTTTCTGTTACAACTCTTTATCCTGGTATGTGATGCATCATTACTTTATGCTGCAGTTCACTGGGTCAGAACCTCAAAACAAGTACCTTTATTTGGGAGATACTCTTTGCAGTTGCCATTTTTGTTACTGGTTTGATATTGTTTACATTTGTCATTGGTATCTTACAGGTTGGTGATTCTTTTATTTTATTTACTTGCTTTTCTTTTTGATGAATGAGCGAGAAAAACATTAGACCAAAAAGGAGAATCTCATTACTTGAAACCTACGATGTCATTAAATACTGATAGAGGAACAGAATAACTAATTAGGTTAAATAGATTTAGATCTCCTGAACTATATAATTCCATAGACACTTCATGATCATTTAATTTACACATTCATATGCTCAAAGCTTTATATATTCAATGTCACCCACCTAGAACCTCAAAAAGTAGCCATTGTAAAATAACATAGCATTCAAATGTTTCAATGCATCAAATTAGAGGAATTACTATTTGAATTTTCAATCTTTATGTTCAAGCCGTCTGCTTTATTTTAACTTCCTTTAAAAAAACAATTTATTTAAATTGTTTCACTTTAAATTGTTTCACTTTGACCCTGTCATAAATTAAACTTAAAAGAATGTCTTAATACTTAATTGAAACTACATCATTTTAGAGATTGTCATGTTAAGTATTCCAATAATGGATAAACGAGGTATGACTGAAATAGATTGAAAGGTTAAAAATGTGAATAAAGTTGTTGTTTTTTTCTTTTCTTTTGAAATGTCCTTATCGTGAATATATGTCAAGTCAGGATTGATCTCTTATTAACCACACACGACTTGACATTATGTTGAGAAGTTGCCTAATCTCTTGAAGTTTAGTACTTCAGTTGGTGCATAGTCCTTGATGCTATTCAAATTCCCTTGAAGACAAGAAGTGCATATGTTTGATAGGAATTATGGAAATACAAGTCAAGCCAAACTGTATGCTCAATTTTGTTTGTTATTGTGAATTCCATGCCCATTTGTAGTGAGTGCTAATAAAACAGTAATGAAAATAACACCAAAACGAGGGAACACGGTAGGATTTGCTATTGATAATCTGGGAATTACAACTTATTTGCTCAAATTCAACAAGGAAAACGAAGAAGGGGATGAGAAAACATCAGAGAGAAAGAGATGAGAGAGAGAACCTGCAAATTGCATAACAAATGACCCCTCAACTTTCTGTACCCAGTCCCTTCAAATAGGAAACCTCACCAATTGTGTGCATACCGTTAAACATTCTCTGACCTGGCAGTAGCTGAGGTGGATGTCAGTACACAATCCTTCAACCTTCTAGAAACAGTCCTTAGCCTTGACCTTCTCCTTAGGGCCTGTGACTCATCATTAGTGGGCTTATGCTGCAACAAGGATTTATCCATAACACCGTTTCTCTTGCTATCAAATAAGTTCAAGAACTCTTTCTTTGATGCCCATGCTTTTGTTTATACTTTTAGCTGTAGATTAGAGACTTGCTTGTTATTTATCATCAAGCTTTGGCTTTCTAATGATTGAGCAGGAAAGAAGGAAGTTAAAATGGAATAATCTAGTTGTGGATATAAGACGTGAAGCTATCACTATTGCCAGAGATTTTGCAGAGATGACTCTGTTTGATGATGCATTAGTTGTGAAAATCTTCCATTAAGTTGGTTCTGTAGTTGGCCTTTATAATAAATTGATCAAGATATATGTAAGCAGTTCTAATAGTTGTTGCTTGGAGACCTTAATTTGTCTTGATTCTCAGTGATATGTTTCTTTTATTTAATTTTATTTTCTTAAGACAAGTTCCATGCATACTCACATTATCTAGTTGAAGAGTTAAAATCTTCCACTTTTCCTAGTGTTTACTGGATGCTGCTCAGAAAATTTAGTTAGATGAGAAAATTCTAACTTTTTGTTGCATGTCTGATTAGTAACTGTTTATTGTGATTTCTCAGGCACTTCTTATGTCCCGATCTAAAAGACAGGAGGAGTTAAAAAGAACATGGCAAAATATAGAAGAGTGGATGTCTGATCACTATATTCCAGACAACCTGAAAGTACGTGTCAGGCGGCATGAACAATACAAATGGCAAAAAACCAGAGGTATAGATGTTGACAATCTACTCCAAAATCTTCCTAGGGACCTCAGGAGGGACATGAAGAGACATCTCTGTTTGAATGTCCTTATTAAAGTGAGTACAACATTGCTGCTTCATAAGCATATAAGATACCATCTTTCTCATCTAACTTCCATATTCATACGAAACCTATTGGCAATGTAACATAAAAAATTCAGATAGATGTGCTATTATAAGAAGGTTATCCTGAGCCTTTGTCCAATTTACTGACTGATATTTAAGTCGACCTGTTGTATCATGGACTAAACAGAAGTGGTTGACTTTCAATAAATATGACAATGTCTCCATCCTAAGGAACTTATTGATGTCTTTCAGGTACCGCTGTTTCGGGAAATGGATGGAATAATGTTGGACACTATTTGCGAAAGCCTTAAGCTGGTGCTTTATACTGAGGAAAGTTTTATAATCAGGGAGGGAGATCCAATTGATGAGATGATTTTTGTCATTCGAGGAAATATATTGTCCACAACAACTGAAGTTGGAAGAAATAGTTAGTTTCCCTGATCATACAGAGTATAATTTCTGTGGAGAAGAACTTCTACCGTGGGCACTGGATCCTGACTCTTCTACTGATCTTCCAATTTCTGTCAGAACTGTCCAAGCTGTCTCTGAAGTTGAGGCCTTTGCTCTAATGGCTGATGACCTGAAGTTAATACTCTCTCGATTCATGGAGGTTTCAGGCAATCAGCTGCTCCACAATCTCAGGTGTTATTCATCAAGATGTAGGAATCAGGCTGCACATGTCATACAAACTGCTTGGCGATCCTATCAAAGGAAGAAGCTGAGAAGGCCTCTTGGTGGAACAGAGAATCCGTCGCAGCTATTGTTTGATGGGGACGGTCGATGCCCGCCAAGTTTAGGTGCCACGATTTATGCCTCGAGATTTGCTGCCAACATTCTCGGTACCTTACGGCGTGGTGGTGTAAGAACTGGAAAGTATTCTTCCTTGCTACCGTGAAAGATACCGTTGCATTTAGCTTTATATTATTTATGTGTTGATATGATCATTGTGTTGCTTGTTAATCTTTACCTCATTACATCTTTTTTATTGTAGGCAGATAAAAGCCTGTATTGTTTACTGATAAGGATCTCTGCACTGTGTACTCTACTTATCACTTTCATATCATACATTCCACAAATCATTATCCTGTTTCCGCAAAATTTATATCAGTAGAGGTTTTGCACAAGATATTACAGGTAATGTTTTATTACGTGGCCTGAAACCACAATTACGACCTTAATATTCTGATTAAATATCGTCTTGTTGCTGCCATTATGGTGAATGAAGAGAAAGAACTGCACATACAACCTTTTTAGTGAACAGTCTATTCTGATCTCTTCCATTTATAGATCAAGAAGTCATCGAGCTAATATTGGTTCGTGACTGAGTCTGGATTCTTGTAACAAGACATTAAAGAACAGAAAGAACTCGATGTCAATCAAGGATTGAACTGCAGATCATAAGACACTGAATTGCAAACAGGAAATACAGAAAGTAACATTTGAGTAAGATTGTAACAAATTAGTAGATGGATGGATTTGCATGAATCATCATGAAATGAACTAATCAACAAACTCACCAACTATATTTAGAGAAATTAGAGTGTTACAGGTCTTATGAGAGAACCAATTATAAAAGCTAGCTTGAAGGGTGGGAGAGTCCATAAGCCTATAAATCCCACATCATTCTCTTTTATTACCGATGTGGGACAATTAGACCGTAACATAGAGATCATGAGAATGAAAAGCACTACCAGAAAAAAACTGAGTGAAATGGCTGCACCATTGTGAAACTTGAAGACCATGCTTGTTTTTCCTGGCAACCTCTGCATTGCAAAACTCTCTAAATTATTGTTCTTTCCTTGGTTGACATGGAAAACATTTAGTCTGAAATCTTTTATTATAAGAAACAAAAACAGAGGATAGGTTCCAAATTTTCTTGGCTAAAGAACTCAGCCAAGTCTCAACTCTGTTACTATAACTTGTAACAGACTTCATCATATAATCAACAATCCATAATTTAAAGATTTTAACTATCATGTAATAGCTTATTTTCAGATTGTCTTTCGATTATTTTTTGCCTGCAAATTGACGACATACACAAGAAGAATTAAGGCAAGAAATTGGAATATAGTTACGAGTGTCCTGATCTTTACATTTGATTGCACAGTGTCTTAAAGTACAAAGAATTTCAAATTCGCACACAAAATGAGCCAAATTTAAGTCAACTCATTCTTACTAAATTTCTGTGTTTCTCATATAGGCTATATAGGCTAAAGTAAACTCAACTTTTACAAAACCAACATGATAAAATGGATAACATAAAAAGAAAAAGATTCACCGAGTTTTACAACAAATTTATCAACTTTTATATTAGTCTTAATTAATACAAAAGCTTCAATTCTTTCTAATTGAACGAATCTTTGTTCAAATGAAATATTTATAGTTTTATGGAAAGTTTTTTTTTTTTTTTTGTTAAACAACAATACACAAAATTGAGTAGAAGACCACTAAGTCTTAATCATGGTTAACATCTTCAATCACTTTAGGCACTACTTTAGTGAATAGTTTACATCTTTTACCACTATCTCACTAAATTTGTCACATCACCGATAATTTTCAACTAAACGTGAAAGCTAGCCAAGTTTTGAGGCAATTTACACGTAATCTGATTGATGTGAACTCATGGTCTAGTCTGTTCGTTTATAGTCCTTCATTTGAACATAATTTCATCCTTAATCTTACCAAATATGTTTTAGGCAAGTCCAACTTATCGTAACCAAATCGATCAATGCCTTATGGTCCATCAAAACTATCTAAAGTTCAAATTATGCTTAATCTTACTTTGTTAAGCTGCCTTGATTTCTTTAACATGTTTTCTCCGTAACTAATTACTTTTATTATTTTTCTTTAGCATATACGTGTGCAGATTCATTTGTAATTTTGTAGTATCTTCATGATATATTATATGTGAGTCTATTGGAAACAACTTCTCTACTAAATAAGGATAAAAGTTGTGTACTATTGGACGTCCTTAAATTTTGCGCCTCAGCAGGACTTCAATTAGGTGTTGATGGTGACGATGAATTATTCACCATTTCCGTATTGTATGATTAAAATTTAAAACTTGAATGTTAAAAAAGTTATATTACTTCAAGATCTTATATGTTTTAATTTAAAAAATGATTGAAATCCATTATTAAGAATCACGTGACTTGATAATTAATATCATGATTTATTTTCATAACATGTAATTTATAATTTTAATTAAAATGAATGTGACAATAGATTAGAGTATACCTTAAACTACAATAACACATTGAATATTTAATAAAAATCACACAAAAAAAACTACTTTATTAAATATATTTTAATAGTTATAGAAATAAAAAGAATTAAACGTCAAATTTAAAATTTTAAAATAGTAAATTTAGTGAAAATTATAAGGCTTTAATTTAAAAAGAAAAAAGAAAAGAGGAAACGTACAAGACAAATGTCCATTTGGTGTTGGAACTTCTCTTTGAACCATAATAATAGCACCTACCTAATTGACGACTATGAACTAAGAAGTCAATATAAGCTTCTCTAGTTGCCGTGAATGGAGGGCTTTGCGAACCAGACAAAGGAAACGAACAGTCAAAAGTCTAAACAACGTGCGTGTCCATTCTTTTGAATCACATACGACCTCCGGCCCATTTTTGTTTCACTCTCTTTATCTTCATCTTCTCCAACTAATAACACCACTCTTTGTCCTTCTTTGACTGACTGAAAACGACCCTCTCTGCCTTCTCCTCCAAGTCTTCCGCCGTCTGTGTAGTGTGTCGTCCAAGGTTCTGTGGGCAAAAGAGCTTCTTTTTGGGGTGTGTGCGTGTGACTTCCTCCTGGTCTTAATATTTGGATAATATATTTAAAAACATATATATTTTTTTAATTTAATGTCTAGGCTTTTAAATTCTTTAATTGAGTAATCAATTTTTAAAATTTTAAATAATTTAGTTAAAAACATTAATTAGTCACATTAATATTTTAATATCTCTAAGATTATCACAATAAATTTTTTTTAGAAATTGATATATTTTAATTTTAAAATTTACGAATTAAAGTTATTCTTATGAATTATCACATAAATAACAAATAATACAAATATAATAACAACCATCTCAAATATAATCGCAATACTGCGGTAGAATACTGATCATTTGGTTCGGATATACTTTTTTTGTTTTTAGTTTATGTTCTTCTTTTCAATAAAATTAAAAACTGGTTGATTATTAATGTTAACGTATTTATATTTTTATTATTGATGATAATTATATATCAGATAAAAATTAAGATAAATTATTTTTAATTAATTAAATTTATTTTAATATCTTATATAATATTTATTAATAAATTATCAATAAAGATATTTTATTTTATTAGAATAAATAATTTGTAAATAAAACTTATTTAAAAACATTT
>JAOQMQ010000003.1:2743141-2760274 GCA_027563845.1 Erythroxylum subrotundum
CAGGAGGTGTAGACCACCCCACGGCAGTGCCCACCGGAAGGCCCTGGGCCGGAAACACACACTGCTCCAACGCTCTGACACGGGCAATCCGCCCCACATATTCCAGGACGATTCGGATACCCCGGTCGGCCAAACGAAACCAGGTTCAAACAGGTAATTATTCCACCATTTCCAAAAGAACCAGCACGCAACTCCAAAGGTAGTGGCCCAAACCCGAATTTTGGTTTGTCACCGAATACCACATAAGTACGAAGCCTGACGTGGCCACCATGAACCTGGTGTCAGCATATATGATCAAACCCTATCTTTGAGCTGCTTCCTGGAACCATGCAACCATATACCAATGCTGTTCAATGTAGACTTTCAGAACCAGAAGCCCTACTCCACTGTCCACGTGCCTTATCACGTGCTCCTCCTCAAGATAAATCAATGACTCACGTTTTGGTTTGACCATTTGAAGCCTCCATAAATAACATTGCCCTATGCTCTATATCTTCCCCTCTCCTCTTCTGAAACTCACTCTCTTTTGTTATAAACTTAAGTGCACATGACTGTGTTTGTGGTTTAGCGAGTGTTTTTTTGTGTGATATCTTTCAGGCCATGAGTAAAACCATGTCTAGTCCTGGTGATCATTGGGGCCAATTCTACCACCACCAACAAAGCAACCTTTCCAACCAACAAGTGCCTCCTGGACGGACCGTGTTGGGCCACGAACGCGTCTCTGATGCCACCGTCGTCACGACCACTGTCACCGCCACTTCCACTCCAATCCTGTTGAGCAACCCCAGCTCAAGCGGTGGTCACCTGAGTCCTGAAGGACGAGTCTCGAAGCCTATACGTAGAAGGTCAAGAGCATCCAGGAGAACCCCAACAACATTGCTGAATACAGACACCACGAACTTCAGAGCTATGGTGCAACAGTTCACGGGTGGTCCTAGTGCACCGTACGCACCTGGGACTCAGCTAAATGGTCCGAGTTTTGGTTTCGGTCTCGGTTTACGTCAAGGTCAAGCTAATAATGTTAACCCTGTCATGGTTCCAGCATCTGTTGCGGGCTATCACTTGCAATTTCAACATCATCAACAACAACAGCAGCAGCACTACCAACCTCATAACCAGCCACAACCCTACATGTTTTCTTTAGTAGGAAACAACAGCAGCAGCAACAACAATAATAACACCGCTTCTGCTCATGATTTCTTTCTTCAAAGACAGGGAAATGTTCCTAGGTCTACATCAACAAGCATGGAGTTAGCTATCTCCGATGGATTTTTAATGGAGGGTGTTCCTCCACAGCAGTTGCCTCCTGCTCATCATCATCTTCATCTTCCTTCTTCTAGACCCCCATCGTTCCCCCAATGAAAACGCGGAGAGTTTAATACCGCCTTTTTTTCCTGCTTTGAGAGGGACATAAAGAAGAAAGTTAGGCACTGACTTTTGTCCTATAGAACCAGTACTCATTGACCAATGTGAATATATAAATCTTTATATATTTATAGTGTTACTTGCATTTCATGGCAACTTCTTCGATTTTTAGATATATGCAAGTACTACAGGGTGCAGAGGTGCCATATGAACATGGTTTCTTAGTTTCTTCTTTTAGTTGAATTTATATCTTTGTTTCCTTGTTTCATTCGTCTCTTTCGATGTTCAGCAGTGATCTTTTGGGAATTCTACAAAGTTTGATTCAGAAACTGTGGGCTCACACTTGACAGCTTAAATTGTTTGACCTTCCATTTAAGTACAGTTTGATATAGATCACGTTTTTTCAAAATTGATTTTGCAGACACCTTTGAAGAAAAAAGCAATGATCGTTCACATTGCCTAACGCAAAGTAGAACTAAAAAAGATCGAATGCGATATAAGGAATCCGATAAAAGAAGTAATACACAACCTCGTTCATATAAATTTCTTCATTTTCTTTTTAATAATAAAGAGACTCTCAACACTTATTCTTTTATGATACATCAAATAAATTATTAATATGTATGCTAATAATTTATCAGTTATTTGTAATATATTCTAACTAAATTATTTAGTAAATTCATCACTTTAAATCAATGTTTTAAAAGTTGAATTAGAAGTTAAACTAGTAATACAAGAGGTTTTTAAAAGGTTCAATCAGTATTATACCATCGTAAAACAGGTGAAAAATTGAAAAAAAAAAGAATCCTTACTTATTGAAAAAAATAAAGTTTAATTACATTGATTAGTTTGTTTTGGTTTATAAAAACTGATTAGTTTACTAAAATTTGTTGATTGATTAATAAAATGATCGGTTTTAAATAACAAAAATTATTAAGCTAAATCAAACCGAAAAATTGGTTGATTCAAGGTTTTCAGTCTAAAATCAGTTCAATTTTTAAAACATTGCTTAAGTCAAATGAAAGATTTTACTAATTTCAAATGCGATAATCTTATCTATATTATTTCTCTTATTGCATTTATAATTAAATTCTCGTGAAAACAAACAACTTAATACATGAATTGACTCCATACGATCCTTTCTTTTTTGGTTCTGTTTAAGGATGTACTAATTTCATATCAATTTATGTGCTACCTGATACGAAATCTTTCAAATGATCAACTGCACTACTCAAGATCGAGATGGGATTACTTACAGTCACTTTCAATCTGTGAACTTACGTAAGGAATATTCTTACTTGGTGTCCAAGCTGAACTCCTTGAATAGTATAAACACATAATTGTAAAATATAAGGTAGAATAGAACGTATTCTTAGTGATGAAGAACATTAATACATATTGTTTTATGAGTAACTTAGCACTAGTAAATAACAATGATGTGCAAAAAGGAATGATGTTGTTGAGTGAGAAGTAGGGTGGGAAGAAGGGGATGAATTTGGGACCACTTTTAGAAAGTCAAATATGCACTAATCTATATGGTAGGTAATTTGGATTAGCATAGGTTTTTGCCTTTTGATTCACTTAGATAATGCCAATTTCCCATGATTATACTGCCCCAGTTTTCAAACCTCATCAAGACAGTATTCTAATCACGTGAGGATATAGTTTCATGTATGCAACATTAGCATACCCTTCGTACGTGTAAGTTGAGATCATATACTATCTCTATAAGACACCGAATTAGGTTAATTTTGACCAAATAATACAAAAGATTACAACACTTTTGCTCTAATTTATCACTTTAATGATGCTTTTGATTGCAGTCTTTGACGGGTTTCGAATTAAATTTAGTGAGATTGACCTAATCATATTTAATTTATTAATAATGTTTGTTAATTTAATGACATTCTCGATATTATTATATACTCGTGATTATATTAATTATTAATCGTTAACAATGTTAGTTTCTAAGTAATCATTTTGGAGGACGAAAAGTAATTGACAATCCCTCCATTCATGCCTAATATTTGGTATTTGGATTGTAGGATACTTAGTAATGTTAATGTTGTCATGATCATATATAGCTAATAAGAGTTCAGAAAGAAAGCGTAAAGAGGAATTACACTTATACTTGAGGGTGGTTTAATTAACGCATTAAATCCCAAATTTTCTATTAGTTAGGACACTAAAATCAAACGTAAATGATGAAATATCTCTATAAGTTTTGAAGTGATTTTAACCTAACAATTAACCAAATAACATATAGTGTCAAGGTACAAATCCTACCCTAGTTACGGGTGATCAGATCACCTGTTCTATTTTTGTTGTTCTAACTCACATAAATATGTGGATGAGATAAATTGGAACAAGATACACCTCTCCTAGTTACAGTGCTGTCGATAAAAACAAAGACAATTACTACCTAGAGTGTAATTTACAAAAATACAAAAAAGTTGATGTATTTATTAATTAGGTAAATGAATACGATAATAAATAAATATTAAAAATTCAATTTTATAATAAATATAATACATTACCAATTTTTTTATTGTTATAATGATTCAACATTTTAAGATTACATAATTATTTTTAAATCAAAATTTGATTTTTAATCATTTGATTTTTTAATTAAAAGAGATAATGAATTAAATTATTTTTAAAAGTTGAACAACTTAATTTGAAATTTTATTTTTATATGCATTTTACTTGACTAATAAGACAATGTAAAGATTGATTTTTGAGGATGCTACATAAGTTTTCTTCTTCGTCAACATAATTTTTGAACTTCTTATGGTAAATCTATTAGCGATTATACATTCTAAGTGCAATCTTTTATTCCATAATCAAAAATTATTTAGAGAATTAAATATTATATATAATCTTTCCAAATATTAATCTTTATAACATTTTCTTCATCACATTAATAAAATATTAACAAAACCTATTTTTTGAGTTGAATTGTCCAATTTTTAAAAATTTAAACACTTAATTAAAAATTTTAATAATTGATCGCAAAATAGATAATTTTAAAAAGTTTAAAACTTTATAATTTATTATTCCTTCTTAAAAATACAACAATTAATTTACTAAAAATTTCATGTATACGTTGACAAAGATGAACTCAATTTACGTTGGCAAAAGTAGTGGTTGACATTATAGGAATTACTTCTTAAATTATATTTGTAATAAATTATAATTTTAATCATTTAATTGATATATTTTTTTATACTTTTAACTATTTTAAAATCGAGTAATACTCAAAATATTGAAATATATTTTACACTTATATTTATTTTATCCAGCTAGCAAATCAATCAAATTAAATGAGATTAACTTGATTCCCTTGATATAATCCAAAAAAGAAAAAGAAATAGAGATGAAGTGTTGGCAGCTTGACACTTTTGACGCCTTCTTATTCCCAAACCTAATTAACCGAACTCATAGAGGGAAATACAGAAACTCCACTTTAGCGTAATGACTATTAATTCAACAAAAGAAAGACAAATTAAATTAATCAACACAAAGCAACTAGTGAATTACTTCTCTAAATCAAATTGGCCATCTGAAAAGTATGACCTCCCTATGTCACTGTTACCAATAGAGAAGAATCTTGGCATAATCAGAGACTGCCTAACAAAACAAAAGTAGAAGGTTTAAGAACATTATGCACGGCTATATGTTGTTGCAAGTTTCTTTTTCTTTCTGATTCTAGCCGTGAAAGGCGGAAAAGTTCAAAGCCAACGTGCTTATAAAGGAAGGTGACAAAGTGAAGATATCAAAACCCAAGTAAGCCCTTCATGACCAGGAAAATAAGAGAACTAAAAGCTTTTTCCTTTGTTGGAAAATGGCACAGATGAATATTCCACAGAAAAGAATAAGATTATTCTTCCTTCATTCATAAACTGTTTATTCTATTATTTACTTTTACATACCTCAATAGCGACTGTATTCAGAAGGGTTCTTCCCTCTGGAAGGAATTCCACATATATCTTTGGTCATTTGCCATTGGCCCTATCCACTTGTGATCCTGCATAAAAAAAAACGATCAAGATGTCATAAGGTGATACCCATACAACAAAATAATACAATGGAAAAGAGTAATCTCATTAAAAATAATTTGAATTGCACCCAAGCTGCAGATCAGGTTGAAGAAATCCAGAGCAGAGCATGCTTAATTCAACAGCAACCTTAGCACTACTCAGGTAACTATGCAAAAAGGCATATAAGTTTGTTCACATGCTTAAACTACGACCCGCTAGTCTAACAGCAACCTTAGCACTACTCAGGTAACTATGCAAAATGCCATATAAGTTTGTTCACTTAACGTTATTAGATGCTGATCCAGAAACTCTCTTGTTCTTCATTCGATATCACAGCTAGGGAAACAAATGCATAATAGTCAGTCTGCTTGAACTTCTATTTAATTTAGCAAGTACTCTAGCATGATATTAGTCAATGTTTAGTTTGCACCAGAAAATTCTTCTCCAGTCTCTATGAGATTATCTTTCTGAGGGACAGAATTCAAGATTTTGCACTTATCTGGTAGCAGTCAGCCTGTAAACCTCAATAACTACTGAGAATTCATAACTACTGAGAATTTAATCTAATTCATAACTACTGAGAATTTCTGATGTCACTACAAAGATTGGAGACTGGTGTCAGAAGTGATTACTTAATAAGTTTGCATCAGCTCATATACCCTTAACCTGTTGGTAACTCAAATTTCTAGTGCTCCTTTTTCTTTTTTGTTTACTTTTGCATCCCATTTGGTCACAAAGAGTAATGAATTATAGAATTACAAGTATTTTAATCTTTTTTAATTTTTCATAATTTAGTCAAAAGCTCACACATCTAACTCCAGATGAAAGCACATATGTATATAAAAGAAAATAGAGGTTTTTGATCAGTGAAGAGATCTTGTCTTTCACCACTTGACATTCAAACTTCAAATCCATATTCCAATGCAAACAGAGACTCACCAGTGAATTAAAACCATCGCTTGTCGTGCCCCCTTCTCTTAGTGAATATGATAAAACATTATGCTTGTTGCAAGTTCAACCCCATTCACATTCAAATGAACATCCATTCCTTGATAGTTGATATAGAGATTAAGGCTGTTATTTGAATGGAACCCAGGACCAGCAGTACCAGCCTTATCACATCATTTTTCGACGGCAACATGGGCATTTACTTTTGCATAGCGTTTATCAAACTGTGAAGTCCAAGAAAATGAAGATTAAATCATCTCATCAGGACATTCTTCCAACTTCTGTGGTGCGTCTAACAGACCACAGGAAATTAAAATGACATTCGGGCTCGTTTAATCTTCGATCTAAGCTTTCTAGCTTCTCCTGGAAAGCCATCATGTTGAAGACCATTGTAAACAGCTCGTTGAGCAGATCGGAGAATTTTCATGCCCCTTGTTAAACAAGAGATCAGGAGTTTGGACGCACAGAGGAACCTTCTAGCCTTGCATAGATTGTGAACCAAGGAAGAGTAGGTATAGGAGTCCTTCATCCCCATTGATTCAAACATTTTCAAGGCACTATCAATCTGACCACTTTTACCCAGCCCATCTATTATAGAGTTTAATGCAACAGAATTTGTACCGAGTCCCATAACATTCATATACTTCAAATGTCGCTGAGCCCCCTCAATGTTACCTGCTTTGCACAAACCATCTACTATTATTGTGTGTGTATACTCATCACATTGCAAACCATATCTTTCTATTTCATCAACCAGTTCATATACCTCTTTAAACTTCTGTTCTTTACAATATAAATTAATCATCGTATTACAAGACACTATATCAAGCTCAATGCCAATTCCAATCATCTCCTCCACGTAAACAGTTGCCTCAGCCATCCTACCAATTTTCACTAGAGCAGCAATAACTGTACAGTATGCAAAACCATCAAATGTATATCCCTTAGTCTTCATTTCTTTCAGTATGTCAAATCCTTGATTAAACTTCCTAGACCTAAAGCAGCATTTCATAACTGTAGTATATGTTATAGCATTTGGCACAAACCCAGAGGCCTCGATGTCCTTCAAAATCCTCCGTGCAGCTCTCAATCTCCTAGCGTTACACAACCCATGAATAAGAGTGTTATAGGTAATCAATTGAGGAACAAATCCATTTTGTTGTAAACTCCTAAACAACTTAAGCGCCTGAACTGCAGAACCATTCTTGCAAAGCCCATTAAGCAATATGTTAAATGTCGCCTCACAAGGAGAGAAATCACGAATTAAGATATCATTAAACACCCGATTAGCTTCTTGCCACATACCCAACTTAAAATAACAATGCATCAATGTATTATAACTCCAAACATCAGGAGTTATACGTCTCACACGCATTTCCTCAAACAGGTCAACGGACTTAGACAAAGAGCAGTTTCTAGTGGCACAAGCAATAAGTGAATTGTAAGAAACAACATTTGGGTCAATTCCAGCTTCGAGCATTCTATGCATAATAGAATAAGCAGCATCGAAACTAACGAGGCGAGAGTACGCATTGATAAGTACGTTGAAAGTGACAACATCAGGAAGAACACCCAATCTCACACTATCAATGAAGACCAATTCTGCTCTGTTCAGCTCATTCGCTTTGCAGAATGCTTCAATGGTTATATTTAACAACCTAGTGGACAACTTAGAAGCACTTTTGTTCATTCTGTCTGGTTTCCTCGTACTGAACCAAACCCAAGAACGAGCAAACAAACAGAAAAGGTAGAATAATCACATACCATGTGTTATTGGAGATAGAATTATGCCAAGTATGTCTAGCTATAGTGACTTAAAGTCGATGGCTTTTGTGTCTTCCTTGCACTTGGTCTTGTTCGGCGAACAACTTAGAACCTCCGTGAAAAGGATGTTCTGCTCTGTGACTGACTGAAGTTGTCTCCTGCTTTCCCTTGCTGGTTACGGGACACCGAAGAGCCCAGCCCGTTGGAGCTTGGTTTTGATGACCTATGGCTGGGGTCTATAATGGCCTAACTCACTAAGACTCAACTGCTTTTGTATGTTCATTCCAAAACCTTTAATTCTGGAACATTTGACCTTGGTTTTAGGGTAAAAGACACTAATTTCACATATAGTTTAAAAATTAAAAAATATTTTATTTTTAAAATTTGAAAATTAATTTTTTAATTTTTAAAAAATTATTCTTAAATTTTGGTTAAAAATAATGATAAAAATATATGTGATAATTCTAGTTATAAACTAATTAAATGTCACTAGTATGATCATCTAATTTAATTATCAAACTCGACTTTAGTCAATTAAATTCAATCTAAATTAATAATTTAAAATAATTATAATAAATTATTAATTTATATCTTATTTAATCAGTTTAAGAATTGAGTTGCACTTCATTTAAGTAAAATTTATTACTACAAGAGTGATATTAAGGAGTTCTTTGAATTTTTTTAAAAAAAATTAAGTATTAATAATTTTTCTTAAAGATCTATGTCTTTTACTCTTAATTTTATAAATTTTCATCAATACATTTTTTTTTCTTAAACATTAATATCATTTGATCTTTGCATATCTTGTAACCTGATATGTAAAACTTTTTAGGTTCTTATCTTTTATGTAGTTTCTAATATTATATGATCTTTTTTCTAAATAGCATATGCCATGATTTGGAATGATAGTTCATTTTTATTTGTGCACTTAACATAATTTATTTCATCTAAATATTCTTTCCACTAGAGAAATTACTCACAAAGGGTAATTTTGATAATGGTAAGCAAAGACTTGGCATGTTGAACGAGGGAGAACTTAGTCTCAGCTCGACATCTCTTAGGTTGGATTTCATAATCTACAAGGTTCAGGTATAGGAGATGAGATCTCTTGGACCAACACTAAGGTGCGTTTTCCAAGCTATTAGCTATGGCATTTTTTCAGAATCCGTTCAATTGATTAGGAGGACAGTGAAGTAGTGGACATGTTTGTAGCAGGCAAATGCTTGGAATTAGCAATTACTCAACAACAACCTATATATTGATTCATAAAATGTTCACGGTAATTTGGGAAAATTTGTAAGGCGGTATCAACATACATAATACCCTCATTCTAAAGTTAGGTATAAAAAAAAAGCAAGTTGTTGAGAACAACTTGCAGGCAGCTTACATACAAGCTATGACGGTGGACAGCTTGCATGCAAGTTGTGTTTTTGGACTGTAAGCTGTGGCAAAAGTGGTGGAGGGTCTATAAAAGACCCTCCCTTCCTCCTCTCTTAAGACATATGCACATCAAACATACATGAGATGTGTGGTGAGTTTGAGAGTGAATTTTGGAGAGCTATTTTGTGTGAGAGAGGGAGTTTTGAAGTATTTTTAGGAAGCGTTTTCTTAAAAAAGTGAGTGACAAAATAGTGAGGATATTATCTTAGGGATAGTAAATTTGGGAAGCACTTTGTGTGTGAGTGCCACATTTTTGTTATATTATTTTTCACTCTCTGTAATTGCTATTTTCATTAGTGGAAGTTTTATTCGGAATTTGACCCATGGACGTAGCCCAAATTAGAAGGAGAACCATGTTAAATTTCTATGTGTTATTTCCTTGCTTATTTTACCTGTGAGATTTAATTCGTAATTTTTCCTAACAAGTGGTATCAGAGCGGGTTCAACTCTGCGTCAAAGCATTTCTCATCGAAGATGGAGGCAAAAATAAGCAAGACGTTTAGCCTAAATGGCTCAAACTAACCACATATAGAAGAACAAGATGAAAGATCTTCTATTTGTCACAAAAATGCATTTACCGGTATTTACCACAACAAAACCCAAAAATAAATCAGACGAGGAGTGGGCGTTTGAGCATGAGTAGGTATGTAGTTTTATTTGGCAATTTGTTGAAGATAATGTCTATAATCATGTCTATAACGAGAATCATGCACGGACGTGGTGGAAGAAGCTCAAGGAGTTGTATGCCTTAAAAACCGGTAAAATAAATTATTTTACTTGACAAAATTAGTACAAATAAAATATCGAGAAGGTACCCTCGTGGTAGATCACTTGAATGAATTTCAGGAGATCATGGATCAATTATTAGGAATGTGTATAAAATTCAAAGATGAAATGCTTGCCCTTTTCATGCTTACCTCATTGTCAGAGTCCTGGGAGCCTTTGAAGATTTCAATCACCAATTCTGCAGTTGACGGTGTTGTTAACATGTAATATGTAAAAAGTGAAATTCTGAATGAAGAGATGAGACGGAGATCACAGAGTTTGGCCTCTTCAACATAGTTAGAAGTTCTGGTTATAGGTTCTAGGGGGAGACGCAAATCTAGAAGTCCAAATTTCAGAGATAAGAGTAGAGGAAGATCAAATAAATATGCAAACATTGAGTGCTATCACTTCAAAAATAAGGGTCACATCAAAGGTTTCTGCCAGAACTTTAAAGAAGAAAAGAATAAAAGCAAAGAAGTCAAGAAAGATGATAGCAGTGATGATGAGCATGCATCGACAACCACCACCATTGATGACTTTCATATCGTCTCATATGATAATGATGTGAATAGTACATCCTGTGAGTTTAACTGGATAGGTGACAGTGGTGCCATTATTTACGCCACATTACATAAAGAACTCTCTTCTAATCATATACACAAGGAGATTTTGGTGTTGTTAAAATAGAAAATAGTGGTTTAGCCAAAATCACCGAAAATGTGATATTTACTTGGAGATAGACAATGGCATGACACTGTCTCTGAAAGATGTCAGACATGTTCTTGATCTTCGCTAAATCTGACCTCGGTTGGCATACCTAATGATGAAGGTTTTTGCAACACTTTTAAAGATGACAATTGGAAACTTACTAAATGCTCCTTGGTAATCGAAAAAGGTAAGAAGTGCTCAAAGTCGTATGTGATGCAGGGAAAGGTCTTCAATGATGTTGTGAATCCAATGGAGAAAGATGACGAAATTGAATTGTGGCACAAGAAACTCGGTTATGTGAGCGAGAAAGAGAAGACTCAGTTGGTGAAAAAGAATGCATTATTTGGAGTTGACCATGTACATTTAAAGAAGTATGTTGATTGTTTTGCAGGAAAGCAAAATAGAGCTGCTTTCAAAAGTTCCCCTCCTTCCAGAATGAAGAATGTGTTGGATTTGGTACACTCAGATCTATGTGGGCCAATGCCAAGTTCACTGGGTGGTGCTCAATACTTTGTGACTTTCATTGATGACCATTATAGGAAGACGTAGGTATACACATTGAAGACTAAAGATAAAGTGTTATATGTTTTCAAGCAATTTCATGCCTTAGTTGAAAGACAAACTGAGAAGAAGTTAAAATGCATTCAAACAGACAATGGTGGAGAATACACTAGACCATTTAACGTCTATTGCAAAGAGCATGGTATTCGACATCAGACTACTCCTAAAACACCGCAGTTGAATGGTTTAGCTGAGAGGATGAACAGGACTTTGATGGAGAGAGTTAGATGCTTACTCTCATATGCAAAGTTGCCTAATACATTTTGGGATGAGCCTCTATTCACAACAGTTCATGTATTAAATCGCTCACCATACATCCCTTTACAGTCTGATGTTTCAGAGAAAGTATGGTCAGGAAAGGATGTTTCCTATAATCATCTAAAGGTTTTTGGTTGCAAAACTTATGTTCATATCCCTAAAAATGAGAGATTCAAGCTTGACGTCAAGCTCGCTAGTGTGTATTTATTAGTTATAGAGAAGATCAATTTGGTTATCAATTTTATGATCAAGTCTAGAAGAAGTTGTTTCGGAGCCGTGATGCTATATTTGCCAAAGATCAAACAATTAAAGATCTTGACAAAGTGAAAATGGATGTTCCAAGAACTAATGGTGACTCGGTGGACTTAGAGTTAGTTCCTCCAAAAACAGTGCCAAGAAAATTTGTAGATGAAATTGAAAATCTCCAGCCGAATGTAGCTGATGATAATGCTCCCATTCAAAATTAATTAGAAGAAGATTCTGATGAAGATGATGTCTAGAATCAACCACTAACGCTAGAGACTACTCAGGTTCCAATAAGGAGATCTACGCGAGTAAGACAAGCCATTACTAGACACTCCAGTAATCAGTATTTGTTACTTACTAATGAGGGAAAACTTGAGAATTTTCAAGAGGCTATGATAAATGAACATAAGATGAATTGGTCTGAGGCCATGCAAAAGGAGATGAAGTCCTTACATGAGAACAAAACTTTTGAGTTGGTGAAGTTGCCAAAAGGCAAGAAAGCTTTGAAAAATAAATGAATGTTCAAGATTAAGCATGATGAACACAATCCTTATCCAAGATTCAAAGCTAGATTGGTTGTTAAAGGATTCAACCAAAGAAAAGGTTGATTTTGACGAGATATTATCACCAGTTGCTAAAATGACATCTAGTACAATGCTCGGTTTAGCAGCAAGTTTAGACTTAGAAATCGAGCAATTAGATGTCAAGATCATGGAGATTTGGAAGAAGAGATATATATGGAGCAGCTAGATGGTTTCAAGGAAAAAAGAGAAAGAGGACGATGTGTGTAGATTGATGAAAAGTCTTTATGGTTTAAAACAGGCACGGGGATAGTGGTATAAGAAGTTTGAAATAGTTATAGGAGAGCAAGGCTATAAGAAGACTACTTCATATCACTGTGTTTTTGTATAGAAATGATCTTTTTACTTTATGTTGATGATATGTTGATTGTTGGCCAAAATATCAGCAGGAATAACAGTTCGAAGAAGCAGTTAAGCAAATCTTTTGTTATGAAAGACCTGGGACCGGCAAAACAAATTCTTAGCATGATGATTATCAGAGACAAGGGCACCAAGAAATTATGGTTATCACAAGAGAAGTACATTGAGAAAGTACCTCGAAGGTTCAACATGGATAAAGCTCAGGCGGTTAGTTGTCCTCTTGCTAATCACTTTAGGTTGAATACTAACCAATGCCATTCGATGGATGAAGAGAAGGAAGAAATGATGAAACTCTCTTATGCTTCTGCAGTTAGAAGTTTGATGTATGTCATGATATGTACATGACCAGATATTGCTCACGCAGTTAGAGTAATGAGTAGGTTCCTTTTAAATCCTGTTAAGGAACATTGGGATGGTGTGAAGTGGATTCTCAGATATTTACGTGGTAATTCTAAAATATGCTTATGTTTTGAAACTACCAAGTTTGTGTTAGTTGGTTACATAGATGTAAACATGGCCAGCGATGTTGACTCGAGAAAGTCTATTTCAAGTTATCTAATTATCTTTGCAGGGAGAGTAGTGTCATGGCAATAAAAATTGCATAAATGTGTTGTTCTATCCACCACTGAAGCAGAATTTATTGCTGCGACTAAAGCATGCAATGAGCTCCTATGGATGAAGAAGTTCTTAGATGAACTTGGTTTTTAGCAGGATAGATATCAACTGAGCCAGAGTGTTATTCACCTTGGGAAAAATTCCTCATTCTATTAAAGATCAAAGCATATTGATGTAAGATATCACTGAATCAGAGAGGGGTTAAAGAAGAAGCTATTACAACTTGAGAAGATTCATACGGATGAGAATGAATCAGATATGATGACAAAAGTTCTACTTAAGGGAAAGTTTGAGTTTTGTCGATTATCTGCAGGAATGATAGTAAATACCATATAGTCGGTAGGGGAGAATTCTAAGGCGGTACCGACAGACATAGTACCACCATTCTAGATTTAGGTATTAAAAAAAAAGAAAGTTGTTGAGAACAGCTTGCATGCAAGCTGTGTTTTTGGACAGCCACAACTTGCAATATGTAGGCTGTGGCAAAGGCGGTGGAGGGTCTACAATAGACCCTCCCTTCCTCCTCTCTTAAGACATATACACATCAAACGTGCATGAGATGTGTGGTGAGTTGGATAGTGAATTTTAGAGAGTCATTTTGTGTGAGAGAGTGATTTGAGGTATTTTTAGTAAACATTTTCCTAAAAGGGTGAGTGACAAAATAATGAGGATATTATCCTAGGGATAGTAAATTTGGGAAACATCTTGTGTGTGGGTGTCATTATTTTGTTGTATCATTTTCACCCTCTGTACCTGCTATTTTCATTAGTGGAAGTTTTATTTGAAATTTGGCCTATAGACATAGTCCAAATTAGAGGGTGAATCACGTTAAATTTCTATGTGTTATTTTCTTGCTTATTTTATCTGTGAGATTTAATTCTTAATTTTTCCCAACAAAATTAACACATATATATCTCTTTTGATAAATTTTATCAAATTGGTAAGAATTTTGAGAATATTATATCATATTTTTAATTACTTATATTTTAAACTCAAATAATTTAAATAACAAAGATGATATCAAATCTCACTTAAATTCATATATATTTTGATAATATTATATTATATTTTTAATTACTTACATTTTATATCTGAATAATTTAAGAGAAAAGGATGATATTTAGAACTAATATGATATTTAATTATTTTCTATAAACATATTCTCGTAAAAGAATTGCTTTCATAATTGTTATGTCCACTAAATTGATAGTTAATTTCCATTAATGGGGCATACACACATATTAATTTTTTAAAAAACTCTAAAGAGGATCTTCAGTGTAACGTAGCCAGGTTCTATAGTTATTGTTATTGAAGTGTGCATCTGTTTCTCAATACCAGACTTAATTAAGGATTAATTAGGATAAAAACTGTTGAATACCCATTTGGACATTACATTCTGCTGCTAAACTAAGCCCTTTCACTACTCTTAAACATCAACAAGAACTCAGACCAGTCATGGGGAAGGTACACTTCACTGTTCATTTTTATTTCTGAAAATATTCTGTTTCTGCTGTTGATATTCATTTATATCTTCTGTTATTCATATTTTAATCTCCTTTTCGATTATAGGAAGAAGATATCGTGTTGAAAGTTTACATGCACTGTAAAGGATGTTCTGAGAAGGTCTACACTTGCTTGAAAGGAATTCTAGGTAGTAAAGCTTCCATTTGCATTTCCGTTTCCAGCTTCAGTTTTTGCTTTTCTTTTCTGGCTCCAGGAAACATATGATATTACAGATATTTTACTTGGTTGGATATGTAATGTGAATATGGATAGGTATTGAAGAAATAAGTGTTGATATGGCCAACAATGAGGTGATTCTGAAAGGGAAAAAGGTTGATCCCATGAAGGTTTTAAAGAGAATGCAAAAGAGATACAGCAGAAACGTCGAACTGCTTTCTCCAAAACCGGAACCTGAGACTACTGACAAGAAAAAAAATGAGCCAGCAAAGAAACCACAGGTAATCTTGATGATCACTAATACTTGGATAAACTCGGGATGCCTTATCACTGGTTAGAGTTGTATGTATGTAGCCTGAGGTAAAGACCGTGGTGCTAAAGATGAACATGCACTGTGAAGGTTGTGCAGAAGATGCTAAGACATATCTGGAGAGCATGAAAGGTATTAAAACTAAAAACCAAAAGTTGCCCTATTTTTCTTTACTTATTCAGCTCTTTCTTTACAGGAATTATCGGAGCAGAAGCAGACATGGGCAAGTCACAGATCACAGTAAGGGGAGTTCTTGAAGAATCAGAACTAGTGAAAACTCTAACGAGAAGGTTAGGGAAGCATGTGGAGGTTGTAAAGCAAGAACCTCCTCCAAAGCCAATTGTTAAGGAGGAAAAGAAATGCTCGGAGAAGAAGGAAACAATAATCATCAATTATCCTCCATTAAACTCCTATAATTACATCCACCCCTCCCAAATATATAGTGACGAAAATGTGTATTCATGTTCAATCATGTAATATAAATGGTTATATTTAAGGCTGGTCCTTTGTTGAATACTATCTTATAAATTTATAATATATATTTTTACCTACTTTTATGATAAAAGAATTTATATAATAAAATTTAAATTATATATTTAAAAAATTATTTCACGAGTCAAATTAATTATTTAATTCAAATATTAATTTGATAAAAAGCATAAACTTTCTCATAATTTAATAAAATTTAAATTTTGTTTTTGATTATTACAATTATTGAGATTTTTAAAAATTCTCTGTCCTTTAAACTTAGATTAAAACAAACGATAAAATAGGGGGTATAAATATCATACAAAAACTAATAAAATATCACTAATATAATAATCTAACTCAACTCTTAAATTCGATCCAAGTAAATTAATTTGAATTAAATTAGTAATTTAAGATAATTAAAATAAATTATTAGTTGAGTATGCTATATTTTATAATTATTTTTTAATTAAAGTGTAAGGGAAGTTCTTCTAGAAAACTGAAATTAAAAAAAAAAGAGAATATTAAATATTAAATTTTTTTCTAAATTTTTTAAAATTATAAGATTTATATCTTTTACCTTATTTAATTATTTAAAAAGTTTATACAAGTGCGTAAAGTATTTGGTGGTTGGAAGTATTGCTCTCCATGCCGACATGATGTACCAAACAAAAAGGACAACAAGTAGAGTTAGTCACAAAAAAGAGTTATATCAAGGTACGTAACTTAATAAATAAATAAAAAAAAATACAAACTTCTTCTTACTTATTTAAAAATATGTTGTATTGTTTTAAATTATCTAAAATTTTAATAATATTGAAATTTAAAATGTTAGATTATTTTAATATAATTATTATTAAAAACAAATTAAATCAAACAATTATTTGTATTTTAAAATAATAAACTATTTTATAGAAAATAAATAAAATCATAAAAGATCTTGTTCTTTTACATCAATTTAATCATATTAATTTTTTAAAAAATATTAATTTCGAAAAAATTTATAAAATTAGAAATAGTTTTT
>JAOQMQ010000003.1:2775206-2786165 GCA_027563845.1 Erythroxylum subrotundum
TAAGTGTCATACAGCTAATAACAAAGTTAATAACATCAGTAACATTGAGAGCAAAGAGAAGCCAAAGAAAAAAGAAAAGAGGAAACAAATCATTATAAACTACTTTCCACAATCCTATATAACCAGCTAGTGATGTACGAGAGGTTTGGAAGTACAACTAACAGGTGCTCAAGAATTCTTTATAGTCATAGAAAGCGTATGAAAAAGTCTAGCAATTTATCTATTCCTTAATGGTGTTGCTCTAGAGCTAAACCTAGTACGCTATATACTGTGATCCCCTTCGGACAAGATATATCTTCTTCAATAATATCCATTGAAAAGACTAACACTTTCAATAAATCCATTTAGATCTATTAAGAATAGAATTTAAGGAAGAAAAGTAAAAGCAGAAATCTTGGGTAAGTATCCCCTATAAGAAATTAGGAAGTACCCTTTTTCACTACAAACAGTGACAAAATTCTTACGAACACAGTACGAGGGTAATCTTAACCGATATCATCTGACCCTCATCACCGCACAGATTATCAAACATGGCAAAGAAATAAATGAACTAAACAAAGAAACTTTAAGCTAAAATTAAGACAAAAGAAAAAAGAAATCCTAAAAAATCAACACCCACCAAAGTATGACATAAACAAATTTGTTTAACAAGCAAATTACATGATGCACTCATTTATCCAATGAAAATAAACGGACTAAGCACACACAAAACCCATGAAACCCACTATACACGATTAACAAAAATCACAACTTTGCACATAAAACAACCGATTGGCTTCTGCAAACATAACAAGCTAGATCCATGAATAGTTCTTAGCAATTACCTACCGATTCTACAGCGTGAGAAACAGCTCACACTTCAACCCATTTGATGATGATTCACGAAAACGAGAAAAAGAAGACTTGTAACCTCTAGTGATGAACTGAGAAGCGCTTGTACGTTACAGCCGAGGATGTACCTCGACTTGGGTTTTGTACTATGAATATGAACAAGAGTTTGCTAGGTAATGGAGTATGCTCTCGAACCTTACCGTACGAAACACCTCAGTAGAGAGAACGAATAGATATTAAAGATGCTCTCTCATCTCTGTGAATGATACAAATGAGTTATATATAGCAGTCGTAAGCAACAAAAAAAAAGTATTCAATCTAACCTTCTGTATTCTTTTGTTTTCCATATGATAAGTTCTTGTCCGATCGATTTGCGTTTTTCTACACAAACAAAGCTGTTGTCTTTTCTTGTCAAAAATGAACATGGATGATTGCCTAAAATAGTGATTTCTCCGGACCGGCTTCCGCCGCTGACTGGTCCACCTGGGGTTAATGAAAAGGAAAAATAGTTTAAAATAAAGAAGAAAGAAACCTCAATTTAGTCCTTCAACTTTTAACAAAAGTTCAATTTAGTACCTCAACTTCAAAATCAACCTAATTAAACCTCAAACTTTCTATATTGGAACAAAATAGTCTTCATGAAAACTTTCTAATCGCTTTCAGCTTTTGTTCGTCAATATGTGCAGCTGTGCACTGGATCAGACAAGATATTTATTGCAACCCTGGAAATGATAGTCTGCCGGAAGTTAATTGGTAGAAGTGCCTCAATTTCGGGCTCTTCATAATTGTGACACTAAAGTAAGGCTCGCATTACAATCGACTCCACTGTTGATTAATCAGTTAAACTAATGATTTGTTTAAAATGGTAGATTGATAAATATGTAAAACATGTTCATGTGTACTACTGATATGCTTGAAACTGCAAAGTGTTGTCATCTTCACGTCCAGATGTAAAGAGTTTATCAATTCAGTAATGCTCAATGATCGTGTGGTTTCAATAGAAAAGATAAAAGCTCTACTTGATTCTTCAGCCTTTCCATGGTCCGTTCAACATCAGCCTCGCTATTTTCAACCTCCTCTAAAGCAGGCTGAAGTTCCTTTAGTTCATAAATGCACCTCTTCGTCTTATCTTTTTGTAGTGCAGCAGCACCACGGCAAAAGCTCATTTCGTGCTCAAGTCGAACCTTTGAGGTTCTGGCAGCTTGCAACTCAGCCTCAGTATCACTTACTTGATTCTCAAGGGCTTGCTGTTGCTCCTTTAAATGAGTTTCTGCCTCCTCCTGGGCCATCTTCTGAGAGCAAAGCTCCTGAAGATGGCAATACTGTTCTTTTAGACACCCGCCAGCTTTTTCTTTACAATCATGATATGAAAAAGCTTCATCCAGAATGTCATCAGCTGCCATCAATTCTGCCTCTTGCTGTTCTAACATTTCTTTAAGAGCATCAACAATCACCTTTTCGCTAAAATGAAATCCATAACAAGGTCCAAGTTGAGATAGATAACATAGGGAATCTTTAAGCTTTGCAAGCATGCCAGCATCTTGCAGAACCGAGGCCCCAAGAGAAAACCCAAGGATAACAGTCTTCAAAGAAGTCCTGATCTCTACCAGAGGGTGTCCATCAACATCTTGCTCATCATCCTCAGAAGAAGAAGAATACTTCATCTCGTTGAAAAGGGAATCCTGCACGTTGATCATTGCAGGGAAGAAAAGATGTCAACAACTCTATGATGTCATAGATTACGAGTAGTTATGCCTTTTCAGCTTACTAGAACTACGGTATTAATAAACTAAGATGCTACCATATCAATACATTTCAATTCTCCTGTACACTCTCAAACTAAATAACTTTTATGAATGTTAGTTGAAGAGGTAGGCATTGAGAGCAGTTTTTCCCGATGATGGTTCTGCAATATACACAGAAGGCATTAAGTTCTAGGGCTGGATTTGTTTGGAGATCAGTGGGGTAGACATTTGAAACATTATCTCTCTTCTGTTAGATGTTCCGTGGTACGGGTAATTCTACATGATGAATTGGGAAAGTCTACCCAAGGAGATTAGAGGAAGAGATTAAATCTAGAGACTAACCTCCTCTTCATCTGCCACATGGCTCTCAAGGAAATTCCTTTCGGCATGAGCCATTCTGGATACTTCCTCCTTGATTAAAAGCCCCAGCTCAGAATTCATTTCAGCAGGTGTCACCATTCTGGCTGGAATAAAAAGGAACATTATACCAGTTCTAAGAAGAGAAAAGTTATTACTACGGATGATAATTTGGGAAAGCATGTGCTCCATCTACAATCCAAGGTTTTTCAAATGTATTCCAGTAAAAAATATGTACCCCAGCTATCCTTAATTATTAGGCTACACAATGCAGCAGGTAACAAGTGGAGTTTGTTAATATGGAAAGGCCTTAGATCTACTGATTGATGATCCGAATGCATCAAATGATCCCAGTACAAGACCATGATCTAGCTCAACTAGCATAAAAATCTCTAGCTTCCCTCAGTGGCTTGAGTTCAAACCTTCCAATTTAAAATGTATGTGCCAGTATGCATGTTTGAGTTAATGGAAAACTGTAACTCGTCATCCATCTGATTGCAGCATTGGCTGTATTACCTTCTCAACTAATAACATGAACTTAATATCTTTAACAGCATATATGCGTACCTTTTGGATACTCATTGCCGAAAGGAATAACACTTCCAAGCTGAGAAGAAATCTGATCAGGTGCTGCGCGGATATTCATGGTAGCATCTACAAGATGAAAGAAAAAATGGAGCAACTTAAAGAAATGAAGAAAGAACTGCAATTCTCGAGGGAGAAAAGAAAAGGAAAACAAGCATTAATGTGAGTGGCAGAATGCTTTAAGAATCTTTTAGGTCCATGAAATATTCCAGGTTTTACAAATGGGGCATTCGGTATTCATAGCATTGTTAACATAAACGGCCTGGGAACCAACACTTATGTTACCGGTTTCTCTCAGATTTCTTTGTGCAATAAGGTTTAAATGTTGATATTCCTAATTGGTTTCAGTTTCCCAATGAGGAAGGAAATAAGATAAATCTCTAGAAGGACTATAAGATCTAGGAAATTGATAGCATCTACCTCTTACTTCGATCGAAGACAGTTGAAAAACGTCTAATTCCATCATTGTAGCAAATTGTGGATTATCTCTAAACTGTATATGAAACCCCTCAAGGAAGGTGAAGAAAAAATCTTGTCAGAAATATATTGCAATCAAGTTGCCTTTATTTTAACTAAATCTATTATCAAAGCCTGGAACTAGAATTAAAATGAGTAACTAAATTCATCAAATATGCCCCTCAGGACATGAAGACTCATATATGCCACGAAACAAACTAGCTCAATACAATTTTATGGCTGAAAGAATTGGAAATTCATCTCTCTAAGAAGCTAAATACCACATCATCAACGTAAGTAAGTTTCAAAAAAGATTCTTTGGCCATTATGAGCCTAATGAGAAAAAAAATATACAGCTGATCACAAGAATTAGGAATTCCCGAATTCAAACGATTCAAAGTTTTATAAATCAACCAAAATTTAACCTTTCCATGACCTCAATGTTTCACAATATAATAAACAACCGTTTTCACGAATTTTTTATTTAGTTGATCTGTAGCAACTTCCCAGTTAACATGATGTAGAGTTAATCTTTTTGTGCAGTATATCCTTATCCCAAATACGGGTACAATTTCAAGGGCACGAACCTTCTGTACACAAGATCAGACAACATGAACTGTTTATTGTGTCACCAGTTATTTAGAGAAGACAATACCTCTTGGTTTTGAGGTAATAACAAAATGAAGAGATAGATAAAAGAAAATTGGAAAAGCCAATGGCACTTCTAGTATAGGCAAAAAAGGATACCCAATACTGAGGGGAGAAGGAAAGGGAGGAAGATGAGGTAAGAAAGGAGAAAAAAAGAGAGAAAAGAAAGTAGATTATAAAAGAAATTAAGTGAACTGATGTAATCATCTGATTCTCATTCAAGAAAAAGGCTTTTAGTCATCATACCTGGCTTCAATTCATAGGCAGTCAAGAACAGATAATCAGGCTAAAATCTCCAAAATAGTCCAACATGAAATGCCAGATAAAAGTTTGCAAACAACATCCCAATTAAAATTCTATGGAAAAGAGAGCTCATAGAGTAAACAACATATACATTCTGCATCAGAAAATATTGCTCAAATCTTGAAATTTCTCCAATGATATCCTTCTTATAAATGTTATCACTCATCACTCAATCTATCATCCTTCCCAAACACAATCAACCAAGTCTATCCTTGATCCTTCCCCCCTTTTCTCCTCTGTCATCTTTCATGTCAGTGTTTGGTTTCTCTTCAAGCAAATCAAATCAATTGAAAGAAAAGCAGTTAAACAAGTTGTTCTATTAATTGTTTAACGTTAGTCGAGTCAGAATGTAGAAGTCAAATTCAACTGGAGAATAATTCTCCTTCAAGAAATACACTAAAATATCCAACCTGCAGTAGAAACCAAAGGCAAAGTGAACCTCCTAATCCAAATATTTTGGGTTACAAGCACTGGAAATTAATGCCTATCAGATGGTTAATGAATTTCATTTGTGATATTTTACCATGAGGTCCTTTCGTATCAAGGGAGCAGAGACGTTTCAGCATCTTGCACACATCTCTAGTAATATTTTGAACAACTTCATATTCATGCCTGCCCATATCAAGAGACATGGAATAATAGAGATTTATCAAAAGGGAAAAAATCTGAATAAATTGTCTTAATCTCATACCTTCATATTACATCTCATGTTCTAAACGTTTTGGCTGAAAATCAGTTCATTTTACTGCTCACAATTCAGAGAGCTTGCAAACAAAAGGGATCATGCTACCGAAATAGGCAACCAAGATGTCACCTGTCAATTCGCACCAGATGTGGAGTGAATTTTGCTATTTTTCTGAAAGCAATCCTCCATATGTTTACTTCCTTCTCAGTGTGGGTTTTCCCGAGGTCATCAAATGCCTTTTCAAAGCATCCTTTTTGTGAAACAACATCCTCCAGGTTCACATGGTAGAGAACTGGGAGAATGCATTTTGTATCATGGTATTTGACTATCATTACAAGTTCATCCATACACCATACTGAAGTAGCGTAGTCCTTTGAGATTATAGGAATCAAAACCTCTGCCTTTTCAATTTCTTTCTCAATCTCTTTTTTAATATATCTGCCCCTCGGGAATTTCTCGTCGATGATAAATGGAATTTTTTCCTTATTGAATGCATCACAAACATGGCTGACAAAACCATATCGGATTTCACCCCTAAAACTGATGAAGATCATCTAATTTGAGAGGATAGAAGGTACCTGGAAATGATCCAGAGGCAGAACAAAAGCTTTAAATATGATACTGGACAGACTCACAAGCTCTAAAATATGGCTCATGGTGGTTCGGGAAACATGCAACAAATAGAAGATGTCAGAAAATAATGAAAGAGCATCTGATGACCTCAAAGATTGTAGTGCCAAGATTAATAAATTAGAAGTTGGCCCTCACTGTTGGAGGATTGTCCTTGTAAACTCAAGTGTTTCTCTGTGGATTAAATTATCCCATGAAATTTCATCTTCTGGTGAATTCACCCAAGTTCAGCAAAATGCATCCTAATATAACACCCATACTGTTAATTTATAAAGTGCAACTTAATTTAACATGCATGTTGTTAATTTATAAAATGCACCCGGATAATGTATCATTTTGAAGTGAAACACCACATCATTACAGATCAACTATCCAACATGCAGTCTGCTAAAATACTTCTGTCATATCACTTTATTAAAATTGATCAAAAGTTACAAGCTGGAATCTATTCCCATGGGCATCTGGAAGCTTAGTTCTTAAAATAAACTGAAATTGATAACTTGATCCATCCATTAGAAATAAAATGCTCATTTGACAAATGTTTTTACAATTTCAGGCAATAATTTCTCTTTATTCTATACTGGATCTTTATGGATTGCCACTATCCCCTTCCCACATCCCTCAAACAGCATATGACAGACAGCTAGCTGAAGCCAACTACAAACCAGAAAACAATGGAAAATAGGTATATGTAGTATCATGATACCATTATCAGAGATCATGTGATGAAACACAAACTGAAGACTAACCACCGTTATACAGAGTTTAAGCATATTAATATCAGCACATGCAATCTATATAACCATTTAGCAGAACATGCATCACAGCAAAGTGACTGTAGATGTAAAAATTTGAAAAGAAGAAAAAGAAGCGCACAAGAAAGTAGAAAAGGAAGGTCAATTAGATAAGATAGCTTGGTTACCAGCTCCTAATGGGATATTTTCCATGAAAACCATATGGACGCACTTAGAATCAGAAATTTAAAAGTGGATAGGTGGAAGATTCTGTGGGACATGGGTTCACTCTAAACCATAGTTTTATTGATTGATTTGCCATTCTTAAACAGTTATTCACAAGGCATTGACTTGTAAAGCATGGAATGGTTGTAGAACCATTGTGCTTCTGCTGGTGGCATGGATTCACAAGACCATATCTTTTTCGATTGTTCATACTCAATCAAGGTGTGCAGCAAGCTACCAAGCATACTTGGAATTTCCATGCGGTTCAAATGAGCTCTTGAGCGCAAAGCAACAACTCCATAAATGAATGCCAACTTCGGGAGTTGTGAGACTAGTTTCGTGTTCAACCATTTATGGGGAGAATGGAATGATAAAGCTCGTGCCAGAGCCATTTTTACTTCTTATAAGTCGCTTTCGAGACATTCAATTTAATGTGAAACATAGGGAAGCTTACATTCAAAAGTTGAGTGTATATCTGACTCTTTTTGGAGATTAGTTGATAGTGCTAGTTGTTGACCGTAAACACATTATGCTTCGCATATATTAGAGAAGTGAAATCACTCATTCATCTAAAAATCCAAAAGCAAACTCTTCTAAATCATAATAATCAATTAGGAACATACAGTTCAAAATCTATAGGGTGCATAAGGCAAAGAGCATGGTATAACTGTCACAAACAACAAAAGCTACTTATCAAATTTTGATTTGACAATAAAAGAAAGAAGTTAATCAATGAGCTAGAGCCAACAAGGCAGCGAATTTTGAGGTAAAACGGACAAAACCGTCAAGCAGCAATTGACAAAACAACTGAAGACAAAACCGAAAAACAATCAGCATTAATACTACTCATTCAGATGCTCTCAAAGCAAATCAAAGGATATTTCTTAATCTTCCTAGACTAAAGAACGTACTCACCAGATCAGTCCCGAGGAGATCACGGACAACAGAAAAGGTTCGAAATCCCCAAATTTCTCAGATTCTCTAATCAGATCACTCATTCGTCTGAGTCTAACAAGAACAAGCACGATCAGTATTGGTCCGCAGGTAGTATTTACCTCTTTTTTTTTCCCCGAAACATAAAGAAGTTGACCTGAGGCTGAGGAATGAGACCTCACTAGAACGAGCTCTGTCGATTTAAAAACCCGAAACCCGTGTCGACGGTGCCCGTCAGGTTTTTTGTGATCGAAGCCGTCTTGTATAGAAGAAAGAAAGAAAGAGTGTGTGCTTAACTGGACCAGCTGACCAGGTTTGGCTCCATCTTCCTTATGCTTTAAAACGTTTCTAGACTTCGTTTTCGCGTTAAAATATTATAAACATATTTTAAACTATTAAAAGTCAATTAAATGTTAACATTTTTTAAATTATATAACTAATTTTGAAAGATTGTACTTATTAATATATTTAATAGAATATATAAAAATTGATATTTAATATTTTACAAGAAATTTTAACGTCATTTTTAAATATTAAATAAGTATCCTTATTTTAAATACATAGTTATTAAAACGTTTGTTCCAAAAATGTATTA
Organism: Erythroxylum subrotundum; assembly: GCA_027563845.1. Classification (NCBI taxonomy): domain Eukaryota; kingdom Viridiplantae; phylum Streptophyta; class Magnoliopsida; order Malpighiales; family Erythroxylaceae; genus Erythroxylum; species Erythroxylum subrotundum. The sequence goes on from JAOQMQ010000003.1 coordinate 2,783,934, forward strand.
ATAAGCACAAAAACTCATTTAATTATTTTAAATATTAGTCTTTACGTATTTTATTAATCAAATCAATAAAATAGCAATAAAAATGAATACTTCTTATTTTTTATGATTTGTTTTTAAAAATATTTAAAACAAATTAATTGAAGCCTACTTTTTCGTGCTTAAAAATATAGGATAATGAGGTCGATCACCAATTAAAAGATTAAAAGATCTCATCTTTGCCCTCTGCAAGTGGTTGAAGTTGCTCACAAAAATCCTCTTCGGTAAATTATATTTATTTATAATACTGATTAAAATTATTAAAAATAATAAAATATTCAATATTTTAATTACTATAATATTAAGTGTGAGAATTTTATAGGCCATGTGTATAAATATTTGTACATAGATTTTTATCTCGGTTTATAAACCTAATAAAATGTGATCTAATTTTAGTTAATTAATTGAGCATACAGAAATATTAATTAATTATTAGTATAAGCCTGACGTATAGAAGCCTATTACGAGTTATTGTGATTAATAGGCCCACAATGGCCCGTAAGTCAAAACTGACTATATATAGAGTTGTGGTCTCAAGTCAGATTATCTCTTGATATTTTCTCTAAAAAAGATTTTGTTAGTTTTCTCTGTTCCGCAAGGAGAATTCATTCGATTTCTGAATCTTGACTTTAAAGAACATAAATCCATCAAGTTTTGTTGTTTACGCTTTTACTGTGCAATGAATCAAGGTTAGTGTTCTTATTTGTATATATATCATTGTTTATTCGATCTGCAATAAAGCATCGTGTTATGAAATATAGTTGCGAAACTTTATCACTAGACTACAAATAGTTGATGATATAAAAAGACCACTAAAGATTTATTGTGATAATCAAGCCGCTGTACTGTATTCAAATAACAGTCGGAGTTCATCGAAATTAAAGCATATCGACATCAAGTATTTGGCCGTGAAAGAAATGGTTCAGAATCTTCAAGTGTCTATAGAACATATTGGTATAAACTCTAATATTGCAGACCCACTCACAAAGGGTTGCCACCTTCAGTGTTTCATGTACATGTGGCCAATATGGGTATAGTAGGTTTCATGTACATGTGGCCAATATGGGTATAGTAGGTCTATTAGACATGTTACTTTAGTGGGAGTTAATCTTTTACTTCTATGTATGTTTTTTTACATCTAAATTTTATGTTTTAAGGTTTAAGTTTCTAAGGTCTAAAGTTATCTTTCTGTATAGATTTTGGTTTATGAAATTTAAGGAATTTCATGTTTATCTGAAAATTCTGAACATATAGAATTTGCTTTCTGTTGCAGTATTGCATAAGGTTGAAAGTGTTTTAAGGCTCTTTGAGTCACAAATTTTTGGACCAGTTGGAAATAGACATGATTATGATCACATCACATATAATTTCCATGCTAAGCATCCATACTTGATTTATGTCATTGATTCTGCTAGTATTGTGACAATTGTTCGGTTTAGTCACAAAATTAGATGAAAAAAGTCGCTTTGATCCTACACTAATACAATTGATGGACTAGATTGTTTTGATATATTTATGGAATGAGATAGCAAGTTTGCGCGCATTCAGTTTTCTTCTATATACATTATCCAGAAACACACGTAGCCTAAGTGGGAGATTGTGAGAATTTTATGGGCCACGTGTATAAATATATGTATGTAGATTTCTATCTCGGTTATAGTCCTAATAAAATATGATCTAACTTTAGTTAATTAATTGTGCCTACATAAATATTAATTAATTATTATTATGGGCATGATGTATAGAAGTCCATTACGAGTCATTGTGGTTAATGGCCCACAATGGCCCGTAAGTCAAAACTGACTATAAATAGGGTTGTGATCTCGAAGTCAGACTCTCTCTTGACATTTTCTCTGAAAAAGATTTTGTTAGTTTTATCTATTCCATATAAAGTATTCATTCGGTTTCTAAATCTTGACTCGGAAGAACATAAATCCATCAAAATTTGTTGTTTACGCTTCCGTTGTGCAATTGATCAAGGTTAGTGTTCTTATTTGTACATATATATTGTTTATTTGATCTGCGTATAATTCTAGTTAATTAAACGTTTAGAAATCTGATTATAATAACTATATGGCTGGGGCTGTTTGTTTCCGTTTTTTTCTTCCGTTTTTTGTTATCGTTTTTGTAAAAAGAAAAACAGGTAAGTAAAACGTGTTTGGTTTACTCTGTTGTGATTTTTTGTTTCTGAAAATA
>JAOQMQ010000003.1:2813845-2824798 GCA_027563845.1 Erythroxylum subrotundum
ATGCCTCAAACCTGAAAAAGTAAAAGATACAAACTTTGAAATTGAATCAGCAAAAGTATCCAACAATAGATTGCACCACGCAAAGACGATGATGAAACATAATATTACTAACTAACAATACCTAGCAACTCTAGAATCCCAGCCAGACAAATTGGAAGCTTGAGTTAAGGCATTTCTCCAGCGAAGAACCTTTGAGCGATCACCCTTAAAACGCTGTTCGTGCACATCAAAAGCTTCCTCAAATGAACCTTTCTGTTTCCTTACATCAGAAGGAGCAACATGGTAGAAAACAGGCATAACAATTTGACCCATCTTTTCGTGGCACTCCATTATCTTCACAAGTTCATCCAAACACCATGTTGAAGAAGCATAGTACTTTGAAAATATGACTACAGAAACCATAGATTTCTCAATTGCTTGATTGAGCGCAGAAATAATTCGATCACCTCTCCTGAGACTCAACTCATCAACATAAGTGTTGATACTGTCTCGTTTCAGAGCCGCATAGAGATGACTAACAAAGTTGTGGCGGGTATCTTCTCCCCTGAAATTTATAAACACGTCGTGCTTGATCGGACGTTGACCGGTGGTCGGTAGTTCCATTGATTCGTACCTAAAATCTGAAGAAATCACGCAGTCGATTGGTCTGAGTTTGCCTCCCGTAACTCAACGAGTCAGAAGAAGCGAGTCGGTCTTTAAACACTTAACTATAGTTAACTAACTCTTGAAGCTTAACCCTAGTTTGGTTAAGCTGACTTTCTCCCTGGAATACGGCATAGCAGCACTGCCGGGATGCGGAGTTACGCGTGAATTGAATTGTTTTAATTTCTTTTAGAATATAAAATTAAAATAAACTATTTAATAAATTAAATGAACAATCAAATTTAAATAATTATTAAAAACTTTTCCTTCAAAACTTTATTTCTTAAATTAAATAAAAATTTCAGTTAAATCTTTTATAAAAAAAATTATTATTATTATTATTATTATTATTTTGATGAGCCCTTCTACAAATAAAGAAATAAACTGATATTCATTGGATAAGGAAAAACAGTTCACATCCATATTTCTTTTACTCTCCAAATGCTCAGATCAGCTCCATGACTGATTCCACATTGTAAAATAACTGATAATTGAGCATTCAGTTCGATGAAAGAAAACCAAACAAAAACTGTGAATGTCTGTGATGAAGGATCATAATCTATCATCAATTCTGGTTTAACTATGGGAGACCAAATCTACCATTACTACCATGGAGTTGCTCTTCAATTTCAGCAAGCAAAGAGTTCAAACAATCTTGATCCTTCAACTTTTCCATAGTTGCCTCAACACCTGCTTTGCTCTTTCTGGCCTGCTGTATTGAGGGTTGAAGCTTCTTTAACTCGTTACGGCACTTGTTCATCACTTCTGTTTGCACTTTGGCAGCATCAAAACAGCTCTGCATTTCCTGCACAAGTCCATCTCCTACAGCTTGGCCTTGTTGCAGTTTAGCCTGGACATCGCTTAGCTGGTTCCTAAGGGCTAGTTGTTTACCTTCCAATTGAGTTTCCTTTTCGTCCAGGTACTTTTTATCAGCATGTAGTTCCCACAAAAGGCAGCGGTACTGTTGGCAATCATAACTAGCTCGCTCTTTTTCGGCTTCCAATTTGGAAGCTTTACCCAGGGTGTTTTCAGCTATCTCAAACCGCTCCTGCATATGCTTAAACTTGTCTGTGATAAGTTCAATAGCAACCTTCATCTCATTCGAAATGCCTTCCTCAGGTCCAAGATCAGACAGATATGATAAGGAAGCTTTAAGAGTTTTAAGACATTCAAAATCCTGTAAAAGAGAGGTACCGCGAGAGAAACAATCAGAAATGGTCATCAAAGATGTCCTAATTTTTTTCAAGCAGGATTGAAAGGGAACAGAATCTTTGGCAAGTGTCTGCTGGTACGCATCTTGATTGACATCAGAAAATGAGTATGAAGTAGAAGCTGTCTGGTTATAGCAAGAAAGCATTTTCTGCATGTTGATTAACAGCTGTAGTAAAAAAAGGGAGGTTAGTATTGTACGTGTCTGAGATGAAACAAGTGAGCAATGAAGTGAGGTTTACTTGCGTGGAAGACACTGAATCTACAACAGACACAGAAGGCACTCGAGAAGTCCTGCAGCTTGCAGCTTTTTTAGCATTACAGGAGCTAGGATTTTGAACATAAGTCCCATTTGTGCTACCAGATTTATGATGGCGTGAAGCATCCTGAATAGTGCACAAGACATGACTGTGAAGCCCTAATTTCTCCAATACTAGTGTTCTATGGAACACCATGACAGAAGAAATAGTCAGAAGACCTACCTCCTCAGTGACTTGTCCTCTGCGTATCTCAGGTCGGTGTATCTTTTTGGAAGGCAATTTTCCATAAACCAACTTTTCGAGATGTTCCTCAGATTGACTACCAACTTGTGGTCCAAGTTTGACTGGACTTTTACCGGCTTTAACAAATAAAAGAAAATCAGTAAACACACAACCATTAATGACTCTTTGACATAATGAACTCAAAATCTAAGTTTCCTATAAAAAAAATGAAAATATAAGTTATTAAGAAGTCATGGCAGAAGAAATGGATGCCCCTTAGTTAGCATTCATCAAGTTATATCATCTTTATGATTGGGCTCAAGCAAATGGTGGTACGGGTTCTAGAAAGGCTGTCGTCAAAACATCTGTGGAGAACTGATAAATGACAGAACGGATATACAGTGCTCTTGATTACATATATGCAATCACGGATTTCAATCTGTAAGTCATCTCATTGCATCATTGCTCCATGACTTACTTTACTAGGGTCCAAAGAAGTTTGAAAGCATTTCACCAAAAGATTAAATAGTACTTTACTAGGGTCCAAAGAAGTTTGAAAGCATTTCACCAAAAGATTAAATAGCTTTCAGACCTTTCACATCAGCCACTTGTTTCTTTTTGGAGAGAGCACCACTCACAGGCATTGATGAAGTGCGATGAGTTGTTGTAGGCCGCAAGACAGCATCTGAAAAGGGGAAGAAAGAGTAATTAGGAAAGAGAGAGAGCTAAGCTGGGATGCCAGGAAAAAACCAAAAAGATTATCTGAGTAAGGGAAAATTTAATTTCAGCAGAGGTCTTATAAGAATCTTTTAGTCCCTATATGGTCCAACTTCTGCTCGTGGTGAGCAGAAGCAACTAGATGGCAGTTGCTGACACCAAAAGAACACAGATACATTTGTTGGATTTGGCTTCTGTTTATCCACTAGCCAATCAGGGTATAAAGTCTAAACACATACTTACTCTACCCATTGTTTTAACAAGGATGTATAACAAGAAATGTGAACCACATAAGTTAGCAGGTAATCTGTCTTTGATATATACTACCCAATTCCTATCATGTAAAGATTCAGTTTTCACAACAAATGCTTTTGGATTGACTTCTATGAACAAATGCGGAGGAATCCCAGGTTAGAAGTGGCATATTAGCATTCCCATGATATCAAACACTGATACAAAAATCAAAAGCATATTCTATATATTAAGCCACCATTCTGTATTCTAAATTTCCAATAGCCTCCTAAGCTCTTCCTATCCGTCTCCTCCAGCACAGCTAGATTTATTTTGAGTTGTAAGGCTTTCTGTAGCTTGATTTTCACTTGTCCTACAAACTTCTTTTGACTTCCAGCTTTAGTGGTGATCAACTATTCTTTTTAAACTTCCAAAAAAAGGAATAAATTAATGATCATAATGGTGAACAAACTTCATAAGCTAACTATTACCATTTAACCCCTTGGCGTCAAGGCTACATACACATTTCATGATACTGCAAACATCTCTGGTTACATCTTGAACAATTCTTGATTCATCCCTGCCAAAGTGATGAAGAAAGAATGATAAAATATGTTGCCAAGTGAAAGAGAGGAACAAAATGCATATGGTGCAAAAGTGCATTGATACTTTTCTACTGCTTTGTGTCTGTTTACCCTTTAATACTAAGTACTAGTTCAGAAGAGCTTGGTCACATAATATTTGCAGAATATGGAAATAAAAAATTACCTGTCGATATTAACTTTATATGCAGCTTTTGCAGCTACTTCTCTGAAACCATTCCTCCAGATCTTCACCGTCTGCTCAGGAAAATTTCTTCCAAGTTCAATGAAAGTATTTTCAAAGCTCCCAGTTTGATACCTAATGTCTTCTGACCTCATGTGATAGAATACTGGTAGGATTACTTTCTTCTCATCATATTTCAGTATCATCTCAAGTTCATCCAAACAATGTTTTGACGTAGGATATTCTTTTGAAATGATAACTATCACGACATTTGATTTTCTTATAGCATCTTCTCGTGCCAATTCAATTAGAGTTCCTGTGGTAAATGCCTCATCATTTGTGATTCTAATCTCTTGTTTACGCAACCAAGCACACAAATGGCTGCCAAATCCGCAACGGATGTTGTCACTACAACTAATGTAGACGCTACCACCATGATAAGGACAAAACGCCATTGCTTCTAAACAAAATTAGAGTGACCGACAACTATAATGATCTAACCAATCTCTGGCACAGAATTTATAAGGATTTGAAAAACATAAGAAATCACTGAGCGACAGAGGAAAATATCTCTAGGTTGGCTAAGAATGTGGTAGTCAAAGCAATGAAATGACAGAAAAATATTCACTGACTGAGGCAGCAAACTATGGCATCTTTTCTCATCGACAGAGTCTTCTAACGTAAACAGTGTTCAGTGCTAAACCAGATATCCATTCCATGCAGCCAACCTAAAGCTACAACAGTTCAAACAAGTGAGTTAAACGAATGAAGTAGACAAATAATGGAAGCTTTCAGATAAATTGATATATATAAGCAATTGAAATATCCATAACAAACAAATACTACAAATAAATTGCTAAGCAAATAAGAGGTCATGCAATATGAATAATCATCTATTATCTCCAAAAAAAAAAGCCACACAAACAAATAATTAGCAAATAAATAAAGAAAGAACAAACAAATAAATAAGTGAAGATAATTGAGAAATTATTATCCATCACATGGAATTAGTTAAATCAAGACTACTTACAACTCCTCAATACATGACTATAGCAATCAACAAGAAATCAAATGAAACTGAGCGTACGACATGGGGGAATGGGATGGTGACAATATGAGCTAAGCTTGCTGGATGTTAAACGAATATGAAAACAAAAGTAATACATCCAAATATTTGATGATCAACACAGTAAGAAGGGCAACTCTCTGATGAAACTAAGTGTCATATAGCTAATAAAATAGTTAATAACACCAGTAACATTGAGAGCAAAGAGAAGCCAAAGGAAAAAAGAAAGGAGGAACCAAATCATTATAAACTACTTTCCACAATCCTATAAAACCAGCTAGTAATGTAAAAGAGTTTTGGAAGTACAACCAACAGGTGCTCAAGAATTCTTTACAGTCATAGAAAGCGTATGAAAAGGTCGAGCAATTTACCTATTCCTTACTGGTATATCTTTTTCAATAATATCCATCGAAAAGACACTAACGCTTTCAACAAATCCATTTAGATCTATTAAGAATAGAATGGAAGCAAGAAAAGTAAAAGCAGAAATCTTGGGCAAGGCTCCCCTATAAGTAATTAGGAAGTACCCTTTTTCCCCACAAACTGTGACAAAATTCTTATGAACACAGTACGAGGATGATCACAACCGATATGATCTGACCCTCATTACCACACAGATTATCAAACATGGCAAAGATATAAATGAACTGACAAAAGAAAAGAACCTTAAGCTAAAATTATGACCAAAAAAAAGGAATTCCTAAAATATCAACACCCATCAATGCATGGCATAAACAAATTTGTTTGAAAAGAAAACTACACGATGCACTCATTTATCCGACCAAACTCAATAAACGGAGCAAGCACCCACAAAACCCATGAAACCCAGTATAAACGATTAACAAAAATCGCAACTTTGCACATCAATCAATCGATTTGCTTCTGCAAACATAACAAGCTGGATCCGTGAGTAGTTCTTAGCAATTAAGTACCGATTCTAAAGCTTGAGGAAAGAGCTCAAACTTCAACCCATTTGATGATATTCAGGAAAATGAGAAACAGAAGACTTGTGGCCTCTAGTGATGAACCGAAAAGCGCTTGTATGTTATAGCCGAGGAAGTTCCTCGGCTTGGGTTTTGTGCTATGAAGAAGAACAAGGGTTTTCTGGGTTTTGTTTGGTAAGCAGGAAAGTTCTTGTCCGTCGATTTTCGTTTCTCCACACAAACAAAGGTGCTGTCTTTTCTCGTCAAAATTGAACATAGATAATGCATAAAAGAGCGATTTCTTCGGACCGTCTTCTGCCCCTGACAAGTCCACCTGTGTGCTTGATGAAAACGAAAAATAGTTTAAAATAAAGAAGAAAGAAACCTTCTTTCAGTCCTTCAACTTTTAACAAAAGTTCAGCTTAGTACCTTAACTTCAAAATCAACTAATTAAAACTCAAACTTTCTATATTGGAACAAAACAGTCCTAAGTTCATGAAAACTTTCTAATCACATACAGCTTTTGTTCGTCAGTATGTACAGTTGTGCACTAGATCAGATACGATATTTATGCAACCCTGGGAATGGTAGAAGTCAATAAGTGCCTCAATTTCAGACTCTTCATAATTGTCACGCTAAAGTAGGGTTCGTATTACGATCGAATCCGTTGTTGATTAATCAGTTAAACTAATGATTTGTTTAAAATGCGTCTGATAAATATCTAAAACATGTTCATGTGTACTACTGATATGCTTGAAACTGCAAACTGTTGTCATCTTCACGTTCAGATGTAAAGAGTTTATCAATCAGTAAGGTAATCCACTACAAGACTTAAATAATGCTTAATGACCGTGTGGTTTCAATACTACAAAAGAAAAGATAAAAGCTCTATTCGATTTTTCAGATTTTCGATGGTCAGTTCAACATCAGCCTCGCTATTTTCAGCCTCCTCTAAAGCAGGCTGAAGTTCCTTTAGTTGATAAATGCAATTTTTCATCTTATCTTTTCGCAGTGCAGCGGCACCACGGCACAAGTTCATTTCGTGCTCAAGTCGAACCTTTGAGGTTCTGGCAGCTTGCAACTCGGCATCAATATCACTTACTTGATTCTCAAGGGCTTGCAGTTGCTCCTTTAAATGAGTTTCTGCCTCCTCCTGGGCCATTTTCTCAGAGTGGAGCTCCTGAAAACGGCAAGAATGTTCTTGCAGATACGCACCAGCTGTTTCTTTATAGGTATGATATAAAGAACTTTTATCCAGAATGTTATCAGCTGCCTTCAATTCTGCCTCTTGCTGTTTTAACATATCATTAAGACCATCAAAAATCACCTTTTCCTCGCAATGAAAGCCATAACAAGCTCCAAGTCGAGATAGACAAGATAGCGAATCTTTAAGCTTCGCAAGCATGTCAGCATCTTGCAGAACCGAGGCCCCGAGAGAGAACCCGTGGATAACAGTCTTCAAAGAAGTCCTGAGCCTTACCAACATCGATTTGGGTAGAGGGTGTCCATCATCATCTTGCTCATCATCCTCAGATGAAGAAGAATATTTCATCTCGTCAAAAAGGGAAAGCAGTTCCTGCATGTTGATCATTGCAGGGAAGAAAAGATGTCAACAACTGTATGATGCCATAGATTACGAGTAGTTATGTCTTTGACTAGAACTGCAGTGTGAATAAACTAAGAAGCTACAATAATGATACAATTCAATCCTCCTGTACACTCTCAAACTAAATAACTTTTATGAATGTTAATTGCAAAGGTAGGGAGTGAGACCAGTTTTCCTGTCATGGTTATGCAATATGTACAGAAGACATTAAGTTCTAGGGCTGGATTTGTTTGTAGATTAGTGGGGTAGACATTTGAAATATTATCTCTCTTCTGGTAGATATTCCTCGGTGCAGGTAATTCTACATAATGAATTGGGAAAGTCTCCTGAGTAGATTAGAGCGAGAGAGAATAGATCTAGAGACTAACCTCCCGAAGGACTTGATCTGCCAAACGGCTTGCAAGAAAATCCCTTTTGGCAGGAGGCATTCTGGATGCTTCCTCCTTGATGAAAAACTCCGCCTCAGAATTCATTCCACCAGGTGTCATCATTCTGGCTAGAATTTTCTCTATGAAAGGTTAAAAAGGAAAATCATATTAGTTCTAAGAAGAAAAAGTGTTACCATGGATGATGTTATGCTTCATGAAAGCATGCATTCCATCTACAATCCAAGGTTTTTCAATTGTATTCCGGTAAAAAACATGTGCCCCAGCTACCCTTAATTATTGGGCTACACAATGCAGCAGGTAACAGGCAGCATTTGTTAATATCAAAAGGCCTACAGATATACCCATTGATGATCTGAATGCATAAAATGATTCCAGTATGAGACCATGATCTAGCTCAACTGGCATACAATTTCTTGCCTCCCTTTGTGGCTTGGTATCAAGCCTTTCAATCTAAAATGTGTGTGCCAGTATGCATGTTTGAGTTCATGGAAAACTGCAACTCATCATCCATCTGATTGCAGCGTTGGCTGCATGACCTTCTTAACTAATATCATGAATTTGTCAATATCTTTAACAGCATATATACATACCTTTTGGATACTCATTGACGAAAGGAATACCACTCCCATTCTGAGAAGAAAACCGATCAGGTGCTGCAGGGATATTCATGATAGCATCTACAAGATGACAGAAAAAATGGAGCAATTTAAAGAAGAAAGAAAGAACTGCAATTCTTGAGGTAGAAAAGAAAAAGAAAACAAGCATTAATGTGAGTGGCAGAATGCTTCCAGGTTTTACAAATGGGGCATTCAGTATTCATAGCATTGTTAACATAAATGGCCTAGGGACCAACACTTTTGTTACCAGTTTCTCTCAAATTTCTATCTCTGAGACTTCTTTGTGCAATATGGTTTAAATGTTGATATTCCTAATTGGTTTCAGTTTAAGATAAACCTCTAGAAGGACTATAAGACCTAGGAATTTGGTAGCTTCTACATTTTACTTCGATCCAAGACAGTCCAAAAACGATCTAATTCCATCATTATAGCAAATTGTGGATTTATCTCTAAACTGTATATGTAACCCCTCAAGGAAGGTGAAGAAAAAAATCTTCTTGGACATATATTTCAATCAAGTTGCCTCTATTTTAGCTAAATCTATTATGAAAGCCTGCAACTAGAATTAAAGAACCCAAAAATGAGCAACTAAATTCATCAAATATGCTCCTCAGGACATGAAGACTCCTATATGCCACGAAATGAACTAGCTCAATACAAATTTTAAGTCATCTGATTCTCATTCAAGCCAAAAGCTTTTAGTCATCATACCTGGTTTCAATTCATAGGCAGTCAAGAACAGATTATCAGGCTAAAATTTCCAAAACATTCAAACATGAAATGCCAGATAAAAGTTTGCAAACAATACCCCAATTAAAATTCTATTGAAAATGGTGCTCATAAAATATAAACAACGAAAACATTCTGAATCAGAAAATATTGCTCAAATCTCTAAATTTCTCCAATTTTATCTTTCTTATAAATGTTATAGTCATCACTCAATCTATCATCCTTCCCAAACACAATCAACCAAGTCTATCCTCGATCCTTTCCCCCTTTTCTCCTCTGTCATCTTTCATGTCAGTGTTTGGTTTCTCTTCAAGCAAATCAAATCAATTGAAAGAAAAGCAGTTAAACAAGTTGTTCTAATAATTGTTTAATGTTAGTCGAGTCAGAATGTTGAAGTCAAATTCAACTGGAGAATAATTCTCCTTCAAGACATACACTAAAACATCCAACCTGCAGTAGAAACCAAAGGCAAAGTGAACCTCCTAATCCAAATATTCTGGGTTACAAGCACTGGAAATTTAATGCCTATCAGATGGTTAATGAATTTCATTTGTGATATTTTACCATGAGGTCCCTTCGTATCAAGGGAGCAGACACGTTTCAGCATCCTGCACACATCTCTGGTAATATTTTGAACAACTTCAGATTCATGCCTGCCCATATAAAGAGACATGCAATAATAGAGATTTATCAAAAGGGAACAAATCTGAATAAATTATCTTAATCTCATACCTCCATATTACATCTCATGTTCTAAACGTTTTGGCTGAAAATCAGTTCATTTTACTGCTCACAATTCAGAGAGCTTGCAAACAAAAGGGATCATGCTACCGAAGTAGGCAATCAAGATGTTACCTGTCAATTCGCACCAGATGTGGAGTGAATTCTGCTATTTTCCTGAAAGCAATCCTCCACATGTTTACTACCTCCTCAGTGTAGGTTTTCCCGAGGTCATCAAATGCCTTTTCAAAGCATCCTTTTTGTGACATAACATCCTTCTGATTCACATGGTAGAGAACTGGGAGAATGTGTTTTGTTTCATGGTATTTGACTATCAGTACAAGTTCATCCAAACACCATATAGAAGTTGCATAATTCCTTGAGATTATAGGAATCAAAACCTCTGCTTTTTCAATTGCTTTCTCAATCTCCTTCTTAACAACTCTGCCCCTAGGGAATCCCTCATCAATGATAAATGCAATGTCTTCCTTACGGAATGCATCACAAACATGGCTAATAAAACCATATCGGATTTCACCCCTAAAACTGATGAAGATCATCTAATTTGGGAGGATAAAAGGTACCTGGAGATCAACGAGAGGCAGAACAAAAGCTTTAAATACAATACTGGACAGATCCGCAAGCTCTAATATATAGCTCATCATGGTTCAGGAAACATGCGACAAACAGAAGATGTGGGAAAATAATGAAACAACATCTGATGACCTCAAAGATTGTAGTGCCAAGATTATAAATTAGAAGTTGGCTGTTACTGTTGTAAAAATTTGTCAAAAAAAGTTGAATGTTTCTCAGTGTATCAAATATCCCATGAAAAGTTCTACAAAATGCATCCTAAT
>JAOQMQ010000003.1:2848540-2866118 GCA_027563845.1 Erythroxylum subrotundum
TTATTATTAAGATTTTTGAAAGCATGGTTGATGTAAACAGTAAACTAGTAAAGTGTACAGTACAACTGTATAATATATCAATATGGACTATTTTGCAATTTTTAAAAATTTTAGGGACTATTTCATAAATTTAAAAAAATTTTCGAAACGGTAACGGGTACCGGTACAGTTTCATTCCAGAGCTCAATCCGGTACCGAGCCTAGTACGGTATTCATAACTTAGTTCAAGAGTTGATTGATTAAATTAAATTAATTATCAAATCAATATTTAGAATTAAGCCAAGTGCTCAATTTATTTTTCATAATTAGATTATGTCAAATAAATTAATATAATGAGATTATATTATTTAGAATGAGACCTATTTTTAAATCCCTCATTAAAATATTAAGTACATGTTTACAACATGAAGAATGCCTTCCATTGTTATAGGATTAAACCAGAGTTTCTTTTATTGTTAGGCTTGTTGAGTAAACTCAAGACCGCTTTAACCCGAATATGTTTAGTCTTGTAACGATGCGTTTTACTTAACTAAATTTATATGATTTGGATGAGTGAACTCATTATCATATTAATTTAAAGGCAAGGTTAGGAATCACGTATTAGATATGTTTTTGGCAAAGAGTTATCTCCTAACGGATCTAGGAATCACATAGGATGTGATTGATAAAATTTTATCTACCTAATTTTAATTTAGTTGGTTTTTTGAGCAAACTTAAGATCAATTAAATTAAAATGGGATCCTAGCCCACTAAGAAATTATGTGACAAATTCTGGAATTAATAGTCAGGGCTATTAATTTATTAAAATTGTGGGAGTAACCAAATATTTTTAAAAAAGTCCTTATTTATTTGGTTTTATGGCATAAGCTAATTTTTTTTCGTTTTTTGATGTTTTAGTTTTTGAAAAATAAGTACAAACTTTTCCCTGAGGAGCATCATGGATGCAAACAAATTGACTGGACCAAACTTTTCAGACTGGTTGCGTAACCTTAAAATTGTTCTAAGGCAAGAAAAGAAATTGTACATTCTTGACATTGAGCTTCCACTTGAACCTGCGCAAGATGTTGCCAATGAGGATTGGGAATATTATCAAAGTCATATTGATGACAATGAGCAAGCAACATGTGTGATGTTAGCTACCATGTCTCCCGAGCTTCAAAGGCAATATGAAAAATATGAGTGTAAGGGAAATGTTTTTACACCTTCAAGAGTTGTTTGGTGCACAGAGTCGAGTGGAGAGGTTTAAGACTACGAGAGCTCTGGTTCAATGTCGGATGGATACTGGATCTTCAGTGGAACTTTATGTTCTACAGATGATTGGCTACATTGAAAAATTAGGCCAATTGGGGGTTTGACCTGAACCTCGAGTTGAGCATTGATTTAGTGCTCCAGTCTCTTGCCCTGAGTTTTTCACAATTTACTATGAACTTCCACATGAACAAAAAGGAAATGTCATTGGCTGAATTACTCAACATGCTCAAGATCGCTGAGGGATACCTTAAGAAGGTATCCAGTTTTGTTCTTGTTATTGGCTCTTCTTCTTCCAAGAATAAGGGTAAGACCTTTAAGAAGAAAAACAAGAACAAAAACTAGAAGGCTTATGCTAAAGTAGAAAAGCAAGCAGGCGATGTCAAGAAGAAGAATGACAAGGGCATCTGTTTCCAATGTGGTGTAGCTGGACATTGGAAGAGGAATTGCAAGGCTTATCTTGCTAGCTTGAAGGAAAAGAAGTTAAGCATAGCTTCAACTTCAGGTTTGTTTATGATTGAGATCAATCTTTCTATTTTTGTTTCACAATCTTGGGTATTAGATACCGGATGTGGTTCTCACATTTGTAACAATATGTAGGTACTGACAGACAGTAGAGCGTTGAGAAAAGGCGAAGTGGACTTACGAGTCGGCAATGGAGTAAGAGTTGCTGCATTAGCTATAGGAACTTGTAGTTTAGCTTTGCATTCTAGTCTTATACTTGAACTAAATAATTGTTATTATGTTCTTGTTATCACAAGAAACATTATTTCTATTCCATGTTTGGATATGAATGAATTTGTCTTCAATATTAAGAATAACAGTTGTTCTTTTTATAAAGATGATGTTTATTATGGATATGGTATGCTTACAAATGGTTTGTATGAATTAGATCTTGAAAGACCAATTCTACACGTAAATAGCAAAAAAAAGGAGATTAACTGACCAAAATCCATCTTATTTATGGCATTGTAGGTTAGGTCATGTTAATGAAACAAGAATCACTAAGTTACATAAAGAAGGATATTTATATCCTTTCGATTATGAATGATATGAAACTTGTGAATCTTGTTTAATGGGTAAAATGACCAAACTACCCTTTAGTGGAAAGGGACAACATGCTAATGAGTTGATAGAGCTTATACATTCAGACGTATGTGGCCCTATATCTACTCAAGCTAGAGGTGGATTTTCTTATTTCATAACATTCATAGATGACCATTTTAGATATGGCTATGTGTATTTAATGAAATACAAGTCTGAAGCATTTGAAAAGTTTAAAGAATTTAGACTTGAAGTAGAGAAACAAACTGATAAGAGTATTAAGACACTTAGATCTGATCAAAGTGGTGAGTACTTGGACCGTGAGTTTCTTGATTACTTAAAAGAGAATAGGATTCTCTCACAATAGACTCCGCCTGGAACTCCACAACATAATGGAGTTTTTGAAAGGAGAAACTATAGTTTATTAGATATGGTACGTTTCATGATGAATCATGCAGTTCTTCCAATTTCATTTTGGGGATATGCTATTAAAACTGCTGTTTACCTATTAAACAAAGTTCCGTCTAAATCGGTTGATAAGACTCCATATGAGATGTGAACTGGTACAAGACCAAGGTTGACACACTTGAAGATTTGAGGATGTGATTATGTGAAGCGTGTAATGTCTGATAAGTTTGAAGCTAAATCAGATAAATGCATGTTTGTGGAGTATCCAAAAGAAAGTTTTGGATATCAATTTTATCATCCTCTTAAGCAAAAGATATTTGTCTCAAGACATGCTATGTTCTTAGAAAGAAAAGTTATTTTCAAAGAAAGTAGTGGGATGATGTGGAACTTAGAGAAGTTCTAGTTACATAAACACACATCCAAGTGGAACAAGAACCACAAGTTGATACGTTAGATGTACAACCAATGTTTCAAGAAACACATAGTTTGTGACACTCTGGAAGGGTACGTCATACTTTCGTTGGATTAGATCTACATATTGAAAAAGGAAGGGATGATGCTTCACTTATGAATGACGGACCTACTAATTTTAAGGAAGCATTGTCAGACATCGAATCAATAAAATGGTAAGAAGCCATGAAATCCGAACTAGAATCCATATACACCAACCAAGTATGGACTTTGGTGGATGCACCTGAAGGTATAGTACCTACTAGGTACAAGTGGGTTTTTAAGAGAAAAATTGACATGGATGGAAATGTATATACGTACAAAACAAGGTTGGTGGCAAAAGGTTACAGAAAAAAAAACAAGGAGTTGATTTTGATGAAACTTTTTCTCCAGTAGTAATGCTTAAGTCCATAAGAATTTTATTGGCTATAGTTGCATACCATGATTATGAAATTTGGTAGATAAATGCCAAAACAACATTTTTCAATGGGAATTTGCAAGAAGATGTGTATATGACACAACCTGAGGGTTTTGAATCCAAAAAATTTCCTGATCAAGTATGCAAGTTATAAAGGTCCATTTATGGACTGAAGCAAACGTTGCGGAGTTGAAACATTCGTTTTGGTGAAACAATAAAAAAAATATAGAAAAATGTGGATGAACCTTATGTTTACAAGGTAAGTGGGAGTGCAGTCGTTTTCTTAGTGCTTTATGTGGATGACATATTACTTATTGGAAATGACATTTCAGTGCTCCAGTCTGTTAAGATATGGTTATCCAAGAACTTTTCCATGAATAATATGGAAGAAGCAGCTTATATACTAGGTATAAAGATCAAGAAGAAGAAGAAGAAAACTAATAATAATAATAATAGTAATAATAATAATAATAATAACAACAACAACAACAACAACAACAATAATAACAATAATAATAATAATAAATTTATTGAGAATTAACAGATATTTTGATTTTTTTGTTAATTATTTATTTGTTATTTCAAATTTATGTTTTTAAACTAAACATTACGCTACATCATCGTTAGAAGCAAAACGTTGTCATCTTATTACTAATAGTATATAGGTGGCCTATTTTTTTTTCCATGAATTGTGTTTATGGTTTGTTCTTATGGATGTTGCTATGAAAACTTACATTTATGTGTTTCGGAAAAACGTTTTATGTACGGTATATTTTATGAAATCGTTTTTTCTAGTAAGGATGCAGATAAGTTTTTCATTTTTAATTTGTATCTGCTTCTTTTCGTTTATGTGAAAAACGATTCCTATGTGTTCCTGTTCAATTTGTTTTTCCGAAACATGTTTCGTTTTGGCTAAAATTTCATGTGTTCAAATGGATTAAAAAACGTTTTTGTTTTACTTCAACAGATGAAGTTGTTTAATTTTTCTGTTTTGAAAAATGGAAAACGTTTTGTCTGTGGAGAATAGAGAAAATCGTTTTTTGCTTAACATTAAATTTGAAACTCACGCAAATCGTTTATAATACAAATATTTTCTAGTTTTGACGTGAAAGCTGGAAAACTTGTTAAATCATTTTCTGATTCCTCTTGTACGAAACCGTAAACGAAAACTTGTTAAATCGTTTTCTGTTTCCTCTTATGCGAAAACAAAGACTGGCTTGTTCTTGTTTGTTCTCCCCAGAGTAAAACGTTTTTGTGTAATAAAAAAAAGGTTTTGTTGCTTAACGTGAAAACAGAAAACAATTTACAAGATTTTCGTCACATCTATATCGTTTTCTGTTTCCACTATTGTATGAAAACGTTTGTTCTTTCTGTTTTCACACATAAACAAACAAAATGTTTTGTGTGTTATTGTTGTCTTTTGGTGTTTCTCTCGTATGATTCGCAGATGCAATCATACAAAACATTTTGTACGTTAATAATACAAAATGCTTTGTTGGAAACTGCGATTCAATAGAATCGTTTTATGTTTTCATGGGTGAAAGTTGTTTTTGTAATTAAAAAAAACTGCAACTGGTTTGTTCCCATCGCGAGGAAGACGATAAAGTGAAAGTTTGGTTAAAGTTGTAAAACTTTTCAACATAAGACCTTGTTAAGAATGTTGATACTCTATTTAAAATATTTGATGAAGTTATGAATGAAGTTCGATTAGAAAATCTTATTAATTTTATTACTGACAATGATTGTGCTTATAAAGCAGCTGGAAGAAGATTGCAAAGTTGATTTTCCCACTACCGAGTATGCCCGCACATGGTCGCGGCAAGTGCCGACAGCCCCATCTTGGTCGCCCACAGGTGCAGACCCACAGTACCCCCGTAAAGAGCATTTGAGCAATTTTCAGCTCTACCGCAGGGCGACATTGGAATGTCTCAGCTGGTAACCCCCTCTAAATTAAAAAATTCTTGGAATTTTGATCTGAAATTTTATACACATATTAACAATAATCCAATGCACCTTCGGTTCAAATTTCAAACATGGGCGACGGTCGAATGCGAGTTCGTGCCCTGACACAATTCGATCGTGACCCCAGCTTAGGCGGGACTACCCGCTGAGTTTAAGCGTATCAATAAGCGGAGGAAAAGAAACTTACAAGGATTCCCTTAGTAACGGCAAGCGAACCGAGAAGAGCCCAGCTTGAGAATCTGATGCCCCTGGCGTTTGAATTATAGTATGGAGAAGCATCCTTAGCGGCGGACCGGGGTTAAGTCCCCTGTAAGGGGGCGCCGGAGAAGGTGAGAGCCCCGTTGTGGGACTGTTTGACCAGTTCAGCATTCGAATGCCTTGCCTATCCTTATCGATAAGCCGACCCTTCGACTCCCCCAGGTACGTTATGGTGCACGACGCGGGGGGATGACACCCACGATCGGATCTTCGGTGGGTAAAACAGCCAGTTGGCGCACCTTTGATGAGAAAAACAGCCCATTGGCACGATCGTTAGGCACCTTCGGTGGAAAAAATAGACCGTTGGCACAGTCGCTAGGCACTGTCAGTGGGTAAAATAGCCCGTTGGGCAACTTTGGTGGAAAAAATAACCCGTTGGTGCACATTCGATGAAAGTTTTTAAAGGGGGAGAGTTGTAATATTCTGCCTCCTAAAATTGTTAAGAGATCAAAATGTTAGTTTGAGTCAGATGAGTTATTTTAGAAAATATTGCAAGACAGTGTATACACTCATTTGACATGTTCCGAGGTAGGAAAGGTTCCCAGTGTTCATTGTATTGGACAGGAATCCCATATTTACTTCGAGATTCTGGAAGAGTTTGCAGTCAGCTATGGGTACAAAGTTAAACTTTAGCATTGCATTCCATCCTCAAACAGATGGATAGAGTAAGAGGACACCAGGACGTTGGATTCAAAATCCAAAGTGCTAACCACTACACCGTAGAACCCACTTAGTTGTTATTATTATTGCAAAATGATCTAAAATATTTCTTAATTTTGAAAAATGGCCTAGAAATATTTATTTTGCAAATCATATTCTTTGTGAATTTTTTTATAAATTCTTCTGGAAATTTGCTGTCTATTAAATAATACAGTCAAATATAATTTATTTTTAATTATAAAAAAATACTTTTCCATTACTTGCTAGTTGTGACTACTTGCATATTCTTTCCCATTGAAAGATGATATGTGTTTGTGTATCACTGGATCTAGTCTAGTTTTGTCTGTATTATTTTAATTCTCCATCTGAATAATTTAATTAGGGACATGGACTAGATGTAATGGTTTTTTCAATTATAATAGTTTTATGGCATGTTTCTCCCATCGAATAGTGCATGTCAGTTATTTTACTATTTATGCATGACATATGATTAGTTTAATTCTCCCATCGAGGTTGCTGTTCATGAATGTCAGATATGCATAAGTGAATTTTAAGGTCATATTTGTTTTATTCAATTATGTGTTAAAATTTAGAAATTTTATTTTGTTATTATGCTTAATCTCAGTTCAATATGACATTATTCAATCTCCTAGCCAACATCCTAACCCAAAACAAGTTTGAGGGTCCTAACTATGTGGATTGGAAAAGGAATTTGGAAATTTTGCTTACTGCTGAAGAGTACAAGTTTGTGCTTAGTGAGGTGTGTCTTGAAAAACCCGGTGAGGGTGCCTCTGAAGAGGTTATCAAAGCTTACCAGAAATGGGTTAAAGCTGATGAGATGACGCGATGTTACATTTTGGCATCTATGTCAAATGTTTTGCAACATCAGCATCAGAAAATGGACACAGCTTATGACATCTTAGAGAATCTCAAGGAGATGTTTGGAGACCAGACTAGTGCAGCCAAGCAGAATGCACTGAGGGAGATTCTTACTTCTAAAATGGAGGAAGGAACTCCTGTTAGAGCCCATGTCTTGAAGATGATAAGTCTTCTGAATGATATGGAGGTTCTTGGTGCTGAGGTTGACAAGGCTACATTACAATAAGTGAATATGCCTGGCGCACATTCGGCAGAGGAGTTGTAGTGCCTCCTTGTCGTAGGGTACATACCGGAACGCCCGCAAGTTATTCTGATACATATCCTACGACAAGGGTGAGCTATGTCGATCACTACGTTCACTTCACATAGCATCATAACATTATTCATCTATAAAGCATCAATAGAAAACCCAGAATTTTTTTTTTGAAATCAACTCTTCCTCATTTTATTTCATCAAGATCAAAAGTTTACACGTCTATCGTCCTGTACTGTCTGTACATAAATCCAAAAACCTAGTACAAAATGCTATATAGAAGAGGAAAAGGATCAGATCTATCTAAGCCATCTAAAAGTCCCAGCTGACCGACCTGTGAGCCATGATTTCTCTCGCCAAGAACAATCTACACGGCTGGAAAAGTCCCTTTGCAACTAGGAGTCTACTCTCGGTCCTGAAAAGATAACGTTGCAATTTTGGTGAGTTTTGCGAACTCAGTGAGGTAACCATCATCGATGGTTCACTCAATCCAAGCAACACAACAATTCATAATACACATATGTCACAATTTCACATTGATCATAGGTAACACATTTTTCACATAAGCATAAGACATTTTGCCTTTCACTCAATCAAGCATATTAAGCAAATGTATACGAAATACTCATGTCTTTTTCAATTATTTCGGTGTTGTGACCGAGCGCCTGAACTCTCCCATATAGGGCTCATTAAACATTGAGCCTGAGACTCTAAATCACTGTTGAGCTCGAGGCTCAAATACACTCGTTGAGCTTTAAACTCTAATCGATGACTGCTCCGGTCACAACTGTCATTATCTGATTATGCATTCATGAATGAAATGCATATGCCACAATCAATCAACATATGCCTCAATTAATCACATATGTCACAATTAATCACATCATAGGCATGTAGGTCTCAAATTCACATACAAGTAGCACTTCAATAACGCAACTCCCCAGTACACAATCATCGGACCTTCTGTCCGGAATCCACAATCACAAGCAAATCATAAATCCACCATTATCCACCACAGAATTATAAGCAATTTATAATTGAGTGAAACCGTCTAGGTTACTTACCAACAGCTTTCCAAGCTAGTGTCTAGAAATCTCGGCAACGTCTGTGAGTTGACGTTCCAAATGCGCCTCTATAACAATTCAAATACACATATCTCACAAATTGTACAATAAAAAATATATAATAATGCACATGCAGGAATTGAAATGTGTACAATGCATGTTCGTGACCATCCCGGTATCGTTTCACAAATTTCATCATAAAACTGTTTCCATATCCAAACTCATTAATTCCTAGGGTTAAGCCGCACTAAAATCCTTAAACTCGCAAATTATGCTTATTTAAAATTTTCTCAAACCACACTTTCGGGTCTACTGTTCCCGATCCATAAGACTGTCAACATCAGATAACCTAGGTAACCTCTCTTGAATAAAAATGTTCCCCTATGTCTTAGGAATCAATAAACACCAAAATTACTCAATTCGGATCTCTATAGGTCCGGATATTGCCAAAACGTTGTCCAGAAAATAATCAATTTGTCCGCTACATTTCCAATTTGATCTCAAAAATTCACAAATTCTCTTGGAGAGTTAATTAAAAGTCTTACGAATCTGACGCTTCAAAAATTAGGTCAATCAGAGGTCGGATGAAAAAGTTATACACAAAAGAATGAGAAAGGGTCAAATTAGAAAAGAAATAATAATAATAATAAAAATCATCAAAAGTCCTCTTCTTCCAACATGCATAACTTTTCACTTAGGAGTCCAAATTTGACAAATTTAGTCTCCATGAAAAGATCACAGAAAGCTCTACAATTTTTATGAAGGACTTAAAAACTAATTCCACCTTTAAAGGAGTCAAAATCCCAATCAAAGTTACTGCCCAATACATGTCATCCTAAACAGTACCACAATCTTCTAAAAATCATAACTTCCTATCCCCTTGTCCAAAAATTTCATGCTTTATATCAATGTAAAGATCAAAACACATTCTACAATTCTTATGAAGCACTTAGAAGCAAATTTTACCTCTAACTAGGTCAAATGTCCATATGATTGTGGCTGCCCTGTTTTCCTTCACCTAATCCATAAGCAAAGTTCAATCACCCATAACTATCAACTGCAATGTTGAAAAATGACACATTTTATGGCGATAGAAAACTATCAAGAAAAGCTACATCTTTCATGAAGACCAATTTAGCAAAATCTGTCTAAATCAACCCAGAAAAATTCTCAAAGTTTCAGATCACAAAAATTCAATTCCAGAGCTACTATTCATCCCTACACAAAACATCACCTAAACTATATCCACATTTCAATCACTCATAACTATCAACTCTAATGTCGAAAAATGGCACATTTTATGGCGATAGAAAGCTATCAAGAAAAACTACAACTTTCATGAAGAACTTAGAAGCAAATTCTGCCTCTAACTAGGTCAAATTCCCACATGATTGTGGCTGCCCTGTTTTCCTTCACCTAATCCATAAGCAAAGTTCATTCACTCATAACTATCAACTCCAGTGTCGAAAAATGACACATTTTATGGCGATAGAAAGCTAGCAAGAAATTCACACACACACACCCATATTCTCCAAACACAATTTCCATGCAATTAATTGTAACTAACATCAAAAATGATTTTAATTAACTACAAACCCATGATATAAAACACAACTCTTACCTAATTAAGCTTATAATTCTTCCAATCTTCAAAATTACCACAAATCCCTAACTCCCCCTAACCATACACGATCATCGTCATCATCTTGAGGGGGTGAGGTTTAGGTTGAATTTTTCATGAACAAAAGAAGAGCAAGCAAGGGAGAAGAAGGTAGAAAAGATGAGCAAAATATTAAAAGGGAACATGAAAGAGAACCAACGAAGAAGGAGGGAAAATAAGAAGCAAACCACCAAATAACCTTCTAATTTTGAAACCATCGTGGAAGACTATAAAAAGGGGTTGGGTTTTATGAATAAAGCATTGTTTAAGATATGGTTAGGCAAGTGACACTTGTCACTTGTCACATGTCTCATTTTTAGGTACTCAAATGGGTTCTTTCTAAATAAAAGTCAATTTCTACTCCAAATTTTCTCCCAAATTTTCAATGGCTCTAATCAATAAATTCTAAAATCATTTTTCTAAATTTCCATTGTCATTGGACAGTAATTTCTACTACCGGTAAATACTTATTCTGCCACTTGACATTTTTTCTAGTTCAGAAATTACCCATAAATTTCAGAATAATTTCTAAAATTCTCCAAAAATTCGAAAACCATAATGACCCTCTCCAAGTCAATTTTTCATGCACACAAATCACATTTTTAATAACAATCACGTTTATTAACAAATATACCGGGAAATGTCATGAATGCATATACAGTCATTTGCATGTGCAAAAATGTACTATTCATATGTATGCGGATATGAGATTATGCATGAACATGTAAGGGTGTTTCTAAGCACTCGAAAACCATTCCAAATGACTATTCTACCCTTCCCATTGGTGATGAGATGCTACAGGAGTCATCATCAAGATGTTGCTGCGAATCGTCTTAAAACTTTCATTAAGCCCCATGAGGAATTGAATTAATTTGTCTTCCTCACATTCATCACGATGCGCCTTCATCTGATTGCAGATAGGACGAACTCGATAGGCATCAAGCTCTTCCCAGAGGGCCTTAATTTTTGTGTAATAAGCAGCTACCGTCATTGAGCCTTGAGACATTGTTGTTATCTTCTTTTGTACGTCAAATATGGCTGGGGCGTTTTTCTGAGAATACTGATCTCTGAGGTCCTCCCAAACTTCTTATGTCGTCTTTGTGTGGACGATGCTTTCACCGATACGTGGTTCGACAACATTGATGAGCCATGATAACAGGAGGCTGTTGGATTGCTTCCAGAGATTGTATTCAACGGTTTCTTCATCCTCTAACGGCGGTTGAATGGAGCCATCGAGGAATCCGAATTTGTTCTTGGCAGTGAGAGCATGAATAATGGATTTGCTCCATGAGGGGTAGTTAACTTCATTCAATTTAACTGGCACAATCACCTGTCCCAGCTGATCGGACGGGTGAATGAATAAAGGAGATGACGCATCCATCTTGAAGAATATTATGGAACATATCGGGTGAAGAGCTTTGTGAAGTTTCACTTAGGTTGCTTTGTTTCTTATTAAACACTAAGGTCCTACCTCACTTTTTACAACAAAAAAGAGAGGAAACTAATGATCAACCAAAAAACATTTTGATAGTCTTACTAAAGACACATGCTTTTGACATCTTAGACTAATCTCCCTCAGAGCATATATGAGAACTCAAGTTTGGTTATTTTCAGTGAAGCGTTGAACTATTGGACCCGAGTTTTACCTTCAGGAGGGTTTCTTTTTCTCTTTCAAGCTAATTGCCAAGTAGTCCTTGTGAGATTGCCAAGACTTTAGGTCCCCTCCTCACAATTCTTTTATTCCAATTTGGAAATTAAAAAGAAAATTCAATTTTTTTTAATATTTCTCATAATCGATATAAGATATTATTTACAATTTAAAGTTGAAAATATGATAACCAATTTACCTAAGTAGGTTGTTAATTAATAAAAAAGTTAAAGAGTTTAATTCGCATAAGTTATAGCCCTCTCAAAACTTATAATCGTAAGTGATTGAAAATCTTTCATATTAATTAATTTGATGTTGATATTTGATTCTAAATCATTATTTTTGCTAAACAGCTTACACAATATAGATATATATGTATAAATATACACTTACAAGGTAAATGATACAAATTTCACAGTTAAAGAAAAACACACAAATAGTAAACCATTTCGGAAATAATTAAAGGTAAAATTGCCTATACTGAATCTCTCTAAATTATGTATTTAGCTATATACTGATGATAGACTGTAGTAACAACCTCTACCACGTTTTTGGGCCCTAAAGGGTCATCTTCAAACACCCAACTTCCCCAAATCCAACACAAGAAATAATCAGAAGCTACTAACCTGAGCCCATTACATACTTAGTGATATTGCAAACTATCATTACATATAAAAAAGGCACAATTTATTAAAAATAACAAAAATAGCTATCAAAATTCAAGTCGATATAAGTATATTATCAATTATTAATTTAATAAATGATTTTTAAAGAGTAATGATCAATTTTTGAGTTTGCATATATTAAAATTAATCTGTTTGTACAAATGTGGCGTTTATTTGTGGACAAAGATGCTCCGTAGGTCAAATGGTTACAAGTGTACTAGCTTAAGGGTCAGAGTTTCTGGGCTCTTCAAGTGCGGCATTCCTACTCTTGGCTTTTTATAAGTCTGCTGCAGCTGCAGCAATATGATCTATCCTGTCCTTCGGCATCGTATTGGCAATTGTGAGGACACCTTTTTCTGGTTTAACAATTGGCATGTGAGTAGTCCTTTGTGGGACCAGGCAGATCTTCTGGGGGTCCGGAATAGGGTCCCCACAGCAGCTTCTCTTGCGTGGGTTGTAGGGGAGGGTGATCGCCTGCTCCATCGCAGATTTGGACACCTAATTGACATCCTCTTGGGCGACATTACTCTGTCTAGCACTTTGGACTCGCTGCGTTGGGCTGTTGCTCCGAATGGCAACTTCTCAACCATTTCAGCTCGTAGTCTAGGGAGGGAGGTGAGGGAGAAGGTGCCTTGGGATGCTATAGTTTGGCGACAGGTATTACGTCCCAAATCTGCTTTCTTTTTGTGGCTTGTAATTAAAAACAGATTGCGTACTAAGGGTAGGTGGTTTGGTTCTTTTGATCCTACTTGCGTGTTGTGCAAACTTGTGAATGAAAATAGGAACCACTTGTTTTTTGAATGTGCGTATTTTAAAGCCGTGTGGAGTCGGATAGTGCATTTGTTAGGCACTTTGAATGCTGTATATGAATGGAGTGCCGTTTTGCAAGAAGTTCTTCGTCAATCCAAATCAGGTAGGCCGGATAGCTTCTTTATTAAGGCCTCGTTTCAGTTGGCCCTTTATCACATTTGGCAAGAGCGGAACAAGCGCATTTATCAGCAAGTCAAGTCGAGTAAGTATGAGCTTGCTGACTATATTGTAAATTTGATTCGGGAGGCCCTCCTTGTGTCTGGAAAGTAGGATTCTCTAAGTCTAGCTACAAGGATGCGTTGGTTTTTGTGATTTGTGGTTGGTCTGTTGTTTTGTGCTCTTGGGAAGTAGGGGTTGATTCCCCTTTTCTCCTTTTGCAGGTTGTAATATATTGTACATTGTAGTTTCACCAGTTTTGGTTATATATTCTTCTTAAACTTTCAAAAAAAAAAAAATCTGTTTGTAAGAAATGAATGAATTAATTTGTATAAGTTGACAATTTGTTTTCATAACTCCTACGGTCTGAAAGAATTCCTGACACGAAAAACAAAATTATTATCTGACAATATACAACTAATAAATTGTATTTTATTTCTAAGTTGGCATCAACTAAATCACTCTCCTATAGGTGGTTAGCTCTAATGTTATCGACAATTACTTGTCTTCCAAGATTTACTAAAATGAACCTGGAAGAGCAACTCTTAAAATAAGAACTAAAATAGGTGTCATCTTATATTAATCGTAGATAATTAGAAAAAAGTCATATCCATAGGACTAAAATGAGAAACTATTTCGGGCAGAACACAAGTGATACGCACTGGAGGCAGATAAAGGACCATAGAGGTCTCACTATTACCATGCTACTAGGCCAATTATGTTAAAATTAGTGTCCACAGGGTCTTCGATCATTGTCCTGGGGCTCAGTAGAAAAGAAAATTGATGAACGTGTTAAAATAAACGGCACATGTGATTATCAGTATGATGACGATCCTAAAATCTGTGATCATATATAATTGGAAGAATCTGAAGTGCCTCAATGCATTTATTGAAGAAAAATTTGTAAAAGTTCTATAATATTGATTCCATAGAGTCAAGTTATAGATGCTTTGAGGAAGTAGACAACACAAGTCTCTTAATATCAAGGAAACAATTTCAAGCTTAAAAGTTGCGAAAGGTTGGCAGCTCCTGCATTAGCGGCCATTTCTGAAACTCAAAGACAAAAACAACCCAGTTTTGAAGGAACATGCTCTAATGCCAAATTTGTTGGAACTTTTAGAATCAGAAAATAAGAAGAGAAGTTTTTTTTTTGTTGTTGCCCACGAGGTGTCCTAGGCGGGTCCCAATTATGAGAAAGCACCTTTAAGCCATCTACAACCAGACTAATCCCTGCTCGAGCCAAGAATAAGAAGAGAAGTTGATTCTACTTGTCAAATGTGCTTAACTTTATTAATGTAGACGTAGCCTTAATATAGGCCGAATTACAATGATAAATTTGAAAAGAAGGAAACAGGTTAAGCTAAAAACTCTCAACCACCTAACTTACTTGCTGCAAACCAGGAGATATAACAGCTACTAAATCTCCACGTTATTTGACACTAACACATATAAAACTAAGAGTTCGAATTAACATAAACTTCTAACAGCAACTAAACCTCATAAATACAATATTTACAATTATCCGTTTGCTTGTATGGTCTACGAGAATATAAATGGATCATTTCGGCCGCACAGTGGGGTAAATCCTTTTTTCTCTCAACCCACTGGGCCACTCCATACCCTCTCCTGTGTTGGTATTTGAACTTAGCAATGAAGATATTATTGTATAAAATCCTAAAGTTTTACTTGTGGAAATTAGATTAAGTCTTATTAAGTTTTGCACGCCTTTAAAGGTGATAGAAACTTATGCCAAGTGGCTTGGAAGTTTTGTTGCCAATAAGATTAGGTTACTGCTGCTCAACCAAATTAAACTTTAGTGGGGATGTCCCAAACCCACTTTTGCTAGACTAAATAAATTATTTCATTAGTACATATAATATATATATATAGACAACAATTTGCTGTAGCGCCCATATTCCCTGTAATTAGGGATGATAGTAAACTAAACAGTTAATTCTTTTTTAAGACGAAAATAATTTTATTTTTTTGAAATATAAATAGTTTCATAAATTGATAGAGTTTTAGAAAATTACAAAACAGCTACTCCACATAGTATGGAGTAAAAAACAATTTTATTTTAGTAGAATTAATACAAACGATGTTATTTTTATTAATTGTATTAAAATAATAATATTTTTCAAATTTGTTAAAGCCATATTAAATTAACCATCAAGATCAAGTTTGATTTGACTAAAAATTTGATTAATTTAAGTGTAATTTATCGAAATCAGGTAAGATTGGACTATCTATTTTTAATCAAATACTCAAAATTACGATAAATTGTAATTAACTTGATTTGAATCTGAAGATAACTAGTCTTGAAGTTAAAAAGATTGTAACTACAAGTGACATAAAACTTCAGCAGGTAGAATAATTTCTCGACATATTGCCCCATCCTGAAGAAAAAAAATGACTGAAGCACAAATTGTATAACAGCCGTTCTTAACTTATAACTGTAATAAGTTCACTTTTATTTCTCAGAACATTACAGTAGGAGGATACATGTGAAGCCAGTCAGCATTAATTACCATGTCTAACCATAGTAACCTTACTGGGTCCTGAAGGTGCTCTTCGGCGATACATAAATTCTTTACTCCGTACAGATGTAGGTTGTTTTGAACTCGAGTGCACCAATAGATCTCTTAAGAGAAGACGACTGTCAAGCTTCTTCCTCCCACTGAATCCTTCCCCTGACCTGATCGTACCCAGTACCGTGATGATGATCATGAACATCGCCAAATATCGAGTCACAATTGGAATCGCCATCTGATGCTTATCTGTTCGAAAATATTGAGATGTTCAACAACTTTATCATGCCTGCATAAGCAACCAGAAGTAATTATCAAGGGATTGCCTTATATATAATTGAAATAGTTAAAGAAATTAGAGAAACAAATTCATTGTACCCTTTGGCGGATTACTTGTGCTCTTCAGTCTTCGAGAGATCATCTATTTATAGTGTGCTTATGCCATGGAAGATGACAAATGTAATGTAAACTGATGCATGGTGATGGTGATGGGGGCTTAAAATATTCTGAGTTTATTAATTAGTGAGAAATAATAATTTAAACTGGTTCTACTGTTCACCAACGAAGTGTTTTTCACATTTCAAGAGATTATTTCACCCAAATTGGAAGAATTAATGACGATTAAGAAGCTAGTTTTGAATTGGAATAGCCAAGTTCTTCTAAACGCAGCGGCTATAGCTTCTTCTTCATGCTAGGTGACCATTATCAGAACAATTTTTTTTTTTTCCCATTTCTTCCCCTCGTCTTGATTCCAAATTCTGCATTTACCAGCACAAGAAACTCAATGTGGTTTCAAACGTCATTACTCGTCATGTTACTTTGAAAACGCGTACGAGCTACCGGGAAGAAGAGGAAAAGACGCTCTTGTGGAAAATGCACTTGGCCCATACGATGAGTCTTCAAAAGATTATTGGTATGAAATTAAACTACTTAGGTCAAGCACTGACTCCTTAATGATTTATTTGGAGAAGTTAAAATTCCACTCAGAACTCATAGAAAGATTGTTTCGGAGCTGTGCCTGAAAAGTCTTTGGCATGTTTTACATATGTAATAAAGTAGTGTTTGGTTAGCGTCCTTATGGGTGAAGACAGATGACAGAGATACAAAAGTTCTGTGCCTCGTAGTGTTTGCTTGCTGGCCTCATCCATTTTTGTTTCGCCTTCAAAGGACAAGAACAGAAATTTTTTGTTCCTTCCAAGATGGTGGTACAAGAGTTTTTGTCCTAAGAATAAAAACAAAACACATAAGGAAATGTCAGAAATACCCCTCCCCCACATAAGCAATTTTTTATTCTTAATTATATTATTAAACTCATCATCATCATCATCATCATCGTCATAATAATAATAATTATTATTATTATTATTAATTATTGTTATTATTGTTATTTATTATTATTATAGATTTTATTCTTCTTCTTCTTCTAATTATTATTATTAATAATTTTATTATACAAAATTAATTATC
>JAOQMQ010000003.1:2866218-2878954 GCA_027563845.1 Erythroxylum subrotundum
TTTGGTACGGTCTTTTTTTTTTTTGCCCCTTTTGTTTGTAAACCTAACATAGTTACATAACCCAACAAACTAACTATTATTTAAAAACGAGATAAGCAAACAAAACTTGGAATCGTTCCAGCAACAAATACCATACTTCTGATAAACCTTTAACTAGCCAACCTGAAAATAATTGAATGCGTTTAGGGTTAAACTACAAAAATGAATCACATTTAAATATGATCAATTGTCACATTTTGTCAAAGAATCCTCCTAAGCCAGGTCACTATAATTGCATTTGATTGGGGATCAATAAAGGCGACATTGATAGAAATGTATGTCCACTTATGCAATAGTATACAGGAAATCTAATACCAGAAGCTAAAAAATCTTCAATACGTTCAACCTCTGTGTTTATAAGGCTTCTAGTAAATAGAAATGAATAAAAAGTATTGGAAATAAGATTAAAACATAATTAAGTCAATTAAACATTTGTTTATGGCCAAAGAATTAAATTTAAATACTTTTCTCATATATATATATATTTTAAAAATCAGTGGCAGAAGTGCAAATTTTATTCCTCAAAACCTCTATTTTGGGAGGATGCATTGGCACAGTAAGTTAAGCAGGAAACATCATTACGCTTGCAAATGTACTCCACCGCAGGAACCATCGAATTAATTCTTTCCATCCTCAGGAATACGAACATTTGGTCCAGAAAATGGTCTCCTGGAGAGCTGGAAAGTGCCTGAAAGTCGACGAAAATAAGCCAATCTGGACTTAGTATAGCCAGAGCCGGCCCTAGGCACCTGCCCTGGGCCCATCGTATAAAGGAGCCCTTAAAAAGGTTCTTAAGCATTTAATGGAGAAAACGTGGGTGTCTTGGTGACTGGTGAGTAATAAAAGATCTTAAGCATTTAGCGAAGAAAACGTTAGTGTCTTGGTAACTGGCGAGTAATCAAAGGTATTAAATGCTGGCGAGTAATCAAAGGTCTTAAGCATTTAACAGAGAAGAAAACGTTGGTGTCTTGACGAGTAATAAAGGCTTAAAACGTTATTAGCATTTAAAAAGGAGACAGAAGTAGGAACTTCCGTGTTCCATGTTTAATAAGTTAATGTTATTCTTACCTTCTAATTTTTGTATTTTCATCGATATATATATTTAAGGTACTTTAACTTAAAAATTAGCAACAAAAATTTTACTATTATGTCTTTTGAGTTTTGAGTATAATTTAAAGATAAAGCTTATGATTTTTTAATGTATTTTTAGCTTATTAAATATTTGAATATATTATAATTAATTTATAATTTGTTATTAACGTGGACATTATATTAGCATTTTTAAATCATAACATTTATATTAGATGATATTTTATTTATTTTTTGTATCTTCTTTTTTTAGATTACTTATTATTTATAATAATTTAATATTAATAAATAATTTAATTTTTGTATTTGTAATTTTCATTATACTTTGCCACAAGTAATGTAATAGTTATTGGATTTGTGTTCTTGTAGAGTTCACTTAAATTTAGTGATAATATGACTAAATTAAATAATTTAAGTTATTCAATTTAAAGGCTACATAAATGGTTTTCCTTTATTATAAAAATACGTATGATTTTATTAAATGCCGTAATAATAAAACAATAATAATAATAATATTCAAACATGTAAATTTAAGTATATTATGGCCAGTGACGTAGCTAGCTGAGACCAAGTGGTGTACTGGGCCCGCTAAAATTTATAAAAATTAAATATTTTGATTTTAATTAATATATATATATATACAAGAATATAATTATTTAGAATTTAGTGGTACACTGGCCCCTCAAAATTTAGAAACTTAAATATTTGGGCCCTCCTAATTTAAATTCTTGATTCTGTCAATAATTGAGGCCTTTTTTTATTTCGCCTGTGACCTATAAAACCATAGGAACAGCCGAGTATAGCCTATTTCTCCCGAGAGATGGCGACTGTCAAGCTTCTTTCCTCCACTTGGAATGTCCTCTGACATACTTGCTACGATAAAGATGATCAATAACAGAACCAAATAACCCTTTGCAGTTTTGCTTGCCATATGTACCTGATGGATGCTACCTCAGGTTTCGGGTCTCGATAAATCGACCAGCACCAAGTCGATCGCTTTCTAGTGGAAACATTTTCTTTCAAAAAAAGAAAACAGAAATAGTTAAGGACGTACAAGAAGAGATTATCATCGCAACTTCTGCAAAAGCAACATAAATTTTGCGCAAGCACACAAACTGTCTCCTAGCACTAGCTCAAGATGTGTTTACGAAGTGATCTATGAGATTCGACATGTGTGCTCTCATTGGATCGATTGAAGACAATGTAAAAGAAAGCATCGAATCCTTGACCTTCAAAGCCTGAAGTGCTTCTAGGATAATTGGAAGGTGTGGCAGTATGTGCTCTGAAGCTAGAGCCTCCTTTTATAGTTTTGTGAAGGTTAGGACAAAGATGAATAGTAATTGAATAAATTTATCTCAACTTTACATGGTTCAAAGGTTAAAATTTAGCTTTTTTATCATCTAAATTTTAACAACCTAACTATTGGTTTGGTCAAAGACCTAAGATAAACTTTTGTTAGGACGAAGAAAATATAAATGGTTAATATATCAAAAGATAAAATTTATTTTGTTGATAAATAATTGAGGATTTAAATTATTCTGAGTCTTTGGATTGAAACTCCATATTCTAATGGTAAGCAACAATATTAATTAAATATGTATGAATTTAGGGTTTGAAGGATGTATAATCAAGAAATTAATGCAAAAAGATAAACAGTTATTGGAATCTAAAACTTCCTAGGGTTAGCTTTGTATTGATTAAGAGGTGTGTACTATCTCATAATTAATATTTTTTCCTCTTAATGGCATCCTTGTTTTAAATTAAGTGCCTAGCTAAAAATGGCATATGAATTAATAGTTGTAATTCATGTGATGTAGGTATATTTAAAATGATAGTATAATCCCATAAGTAGAGATAATTCACAACTATAATTTAAGATCGTAATACTCTTTCTTTTCATTTAAATGCATATCATATTCGTGTTATTTTAATAGAGAATATGAAATGTGTGAAACCAATTAATTATGAATTCTTTTTCACACTTGTTTATTTGGAAATAAATCTAAGAAATATAGATTTTATACATTAGTTTTTTTTTTCCTTTGAAAAGGAACGTATGAATGCTTGTATCAGATTCATATTAATATTTATGGATAATGTGCAATTTCAACCTATTTGAATAAATTATTCTATTCTTCTAAATTGGTTAAGGATATGATATTTATAGTAAAACCAAAACAATGTTAAACAAGTAAAATCCTGAATTTCAATAAATGTATATACAAGTACTTAAGGTTTGAAGACAAGGGAGATGTTTGACAACATTCAGGATATTGAATTTGCTCATTTATAAGAGGTGAAATTTCATAAAAGAGAAAATTTTCTATCAAATCAATAAAAAGTTCTAAATAATTTTATATTTTAATACACTTAATAAGACAAAAATTATAAATTTTTATTAGTACTATACTTCAAACTTTTTAAAGGTTTATATATATATATATCTTAATTTGCTTTTCAATTAAATATAAAAAGTAAAATTTAAATCTTATATTGAAAATAAATTTGTTAAAATCAAACAATTTCAAACTAAGAGATGTTAAAATATGATTTTGTACAATTTCTTGAATTATAACATTCCTGTACAAAATGAATAGTAGAATTATTTTTTCTGCTTTTGTTTTACGAGAAAATTCAACACCCAACCATTAGAGTAAATTCTTTCAAATTTTAGACGTCTAAACCTTTTTGTACTTTCATTACTATGCCCTTTAATCTGACATCATGCCATGAAAATGTAAGTATATGTATAAATACATAGTTACATATAAATATAAATATCACGATGTAATAGAAATTATTTTAAGAAGTAAAATCTCAATTACAATAAACAATTGCCACTAATTATTGTAATAGTTTTGTTAAGTGACCACTTCACCACAATAGCTTAAGCTATTGTGTGAGGCCAACTTAATTGGTTTTATATATTCACTAACACACCCCTTCAAGTGAAAGCCCTTTGGGCTTGAAACTTGCACAAGCTCACTCTACCTTGTGCTGAATAATATGTAGGTGGTAGGATTTGAACTCACGACCACTTGGTCATAAAGGCTCTGATATCATGTTAAGTGACCACTTTACCACAATAGCTTAAGCTGTTGTGTGAGGCCAACTTAATTGGTTTTATATATTCACTAACAAGTTTAAACACATAGATTTGTAAAAGTTAGATTTTTGTTAGAGGCCTTATTTTTTATTTTAATCCATATAGATGTGATAATTGACGTGGGTATAGGATTAGATACTTCATTGTCAAAATCTTATCGGGAAGGAAATAGGCTGGTTGATTGGCTCACAATCTACGCAAGGTCTTTTGCTGGCGGATTTCATCTTCTCCGTCGCCTCCTGTGGGCTGTCTTAATACGTATGTATGTATGTATGTATCAAAAAAATATTTTTATCATTATAACTTTGTGTTTAAATAAAATTACACCGTTGAAAACTAATTAATAACAAGCCAAATAACTTTAAACCATATAACTCTAACTGAGATTAGTCAGATAAAAGACATAGCTGTTAAGTTTTGTCACTTGATATTAAATTATAAGGAAAATAGATTCCAAAAGAGTATTTAATTGCGTTTTTTGAACAAGGAGAATGTGCCTGCTCGATCGAGTGTTCGCTAGTGCTTAGCTCTTGATGCCCATTTGGGTTAAAACTCGAATTTAATTCAAATGTCCGATTTGAATCGTAGCTGAATCCATATTTTGAATGTACATTAATCGTTACGTTTGGAAATATTCCACCGACTGTGATTTTTAAAAAAAATATTTATCACTTATGACACTAAAAATTTTAAAGTTGTAATGTTTATAAATTAATTAAATTTAATAATTTAGTGATATATATTTTAATATTTATTAATTGAGTGAGAAATTGATATTAGATGTCTAAAAGGTATAAAATTTATTAATTATGATAATAGTACTTCAAAAAATTTAGTGAAAAATACATCAAATTAATTGTTTGTTACTAGAGAATATTATTTTATATTTTGAACAAAAATTTTTATAAAAATATTCGCTTAAATTAATTTAAAAAATACGCTAAATTTTTACAATTGATCATGTTAGGTAACCAAAAAAAGTTGTCGAGAAAAGTCAATTTTAAATGACAATAATTCGTCATTTTTATGTAAAATAAATCGGACTAACGAATGTTTTAACATGATGTAGTGCTTTTGACTTCAACACAATGCAAATTTGTCTTTCCTATGCCAAATTTGACTAAGACCACGATGAAATTTTCAGTTAATCAAAAAAGAAAACAGATGAGGGTGATAAATTAATCAATTATTTAGGAAAATTGAAAAGATGATTTTAAAGTTACTTTTGACGGCAGAAATGGAAAGTTACGCCAAAGATAAACTTTTTTAACAATAAGTGGGGGCGATGTCTCAAGACTTAAGTTGCATCTTATAATATCAATGGATGAACTCTTGTTAGCGGATAAAAATTAGTAACTAAAGACCCTGCATCCTACTTCTAAAGTTAAATCAAAAAGCAAGATTAAAGCAAAAAGCAGGACAACAAAGTCCTATCTTCACATATCAGGACTAACATTATAATAGGGTAGAAATTACTACTAGGCCAAATCATGGTCCAAGGAATGTTTCAAAAATTAGACTAGAAATTAAATTGATAAGATAAGAGATTTAAGGTTTAAAAGTTCAATGATTATCATAAAATCAGTTAAAGATTGAATAAAATTAAAAAATTTGAAAAATGATTGAAGAATATTATTCTTATCCATTGAAAATTTTAAAGTTTAATTAAAAAAGGAGAATGTTCAATAAAAAACTAATCAGTTTATTTTAGTTTATAAAAATTGATTAGATTATGAAAACTAGCTGATTAATTAATAAACTGTTTCATTTTTAACAACAAGGATTATTAAGTTAAATCGAATCGAAAAGTTGAAAATCAAAATAAAAAATTAATTCGGTTCAAAGTTCTTACTATTAAATTAGTCCTGGGTGCTGCTCCTATATCTATTCATCTATATAGGATGGCACCTATGGAACTAAAGGAATTGAAAGCTCAGTTGTAGGAGTTGTTGGAAAAAGGATTTTATTAGACCTAGTGTATCACCATGGGAAACTCCAGTATTATTTGTGAAGAAGAAAGATGGAACTCTGAGACTGTACATCGATTATAGGCAACTGAATCGGGTAACAATGAAGAACAAGTACCCGTTGCCTAGAATTGATGATTTGTTTGATCAGTTGTAGGGAGCTCAGGTGTTCACTAAGTTGGACTTGAGATCTGGTTACTATCGGTTAAAGTGCTACTTACTATTTCGCATTAGGTGCATGACACTTTGACTATCACAAAAGACAACAAGGGCATCTTGTTATAGACCAAGCTCTTTCGCCAAACCTCGGAGCCAAATTACTTCTTTCACTCCTTCAATAGTAGCAATATACTCTCCTTCAGTGGTCAATAATGCTACAATGGATTGTAGAGAAGAATACCAACTAATAGTGGAACCACAAAGAGTAAAAACATAGGATGAAAGTGACCTTCTCGGATCATAGTCACCACTATAGTTGACATCAACATAGCCAACTACAACACTGAGATCACAATGACTTTTTTTCGAAGTCTAAACTGAGCTCACTAGAATCCTTCAAGTAGCAAAGGATCTACTTCATACCTTCTCAATGCTCCTTACCAGGATTATGCATATACCTGGATACAACACTCACAACATAGGCCAAATTCAGCTGGGTACGTACCTTAGTATACATCAAGCTACCAATAGCACTAGAGTACGGAACGTGAGACATACGTTCCTTAGCTTCACTAGTAGATGAGCATTTTCATAAGAAAATTTAAAGTGTGCAGCCAATGGAGTAGTAATAGGCTTACAGTGAGTTATCATCTGAATATATTTCTTTTGAGAGATCATAAGTTTCTTGCTTGACGATCCCAAATAATCTCCATCCCAAGAATCTTCTTAGCAACACCCAATTTTTTCATATCAAATTCACTGCTAAGGTGGGCCTTCAACCTATCAACAAGAGCCTCACTAGGCACTGCAATCAACATGTCATCAACATAAAACAAAAGATAGATGAAGGAACCATCAGGGAACTTTTGAAAATAGACACAATTAACATAGCTACTTCTAGAATAGATTCGCCCAATCATAAAAGAGTTAACCTCTTATACCACTATTTGGGAGATTGTTTGAGACCATACAAAGATCTCTTCAAACGACAAACATGGTCCTCCTTTCCTTGAACCAAAAAACCATCAGATTGAACGATATGAATTTCTTCTTCAAGATTGTCAAGCAGGAATGCAGTTTTCACATCCATTTGCTCAAGCTATAGATCATGAAAAGCAATAAGAGATAATAGTACGTGAATAGAGGTATGATGAGCAACGAGAGAGAAAACCTTATTGAAACCTACTGCTTCACGTTGATCAAAACTACATACAACAAATCGAGCCTTATATCGCTTGCTTTCAACACCGGGGATGCCTTCTTTGAGCTTGTAGATCCACTTGCAACTAATAGCAAGCTTACCCTTATGAAGCTTCACCAAATCTCAAGTTTCGTTCTTATGAAGACTTTCAATTTCTTCCTGGATATCACCAATCCAATTCCCAGCTTATGCACTAGCAATAGCCTCAAAACAATTCTTTGACTCAGAATAAGTGTCAAATTCCTGTGTAGCAACTAAAGCATGAGCAAAGAGATCACAATTATAGTCCTACAATCTCGCTGGCAATTGGGTCTGTCTCTTATAATGATCTTGGGACAACATATAATCAGGTTGCACTGGCAGTGGATCAACTTATACAATGGCATCAGTCTGAGTTTCTTGAGACTCAGAAATAGGTGGCATTATCTCCTTAGAGGGAGTAGCAGGGACGACGAACTCTACTTTCTCCTTCGTACTAGCCTGCTCATCTATACAAGAAGAAGACAACACAAAATCTTGCTAAGAAGAAAATATAACATCTTTATGAAAGGTTATATCACAACTATGATAAATCTTATTATATTTAAGATCAGGACTTTAACTCCTTCCTCGTAACCTAAGAAGACACATTTAACAGCACGAGGCTCTGACTTGCCCTCATTAACATGAACATAAACAGGACACCCAAAAGCACAAAGATTAGAATAATCAACAGGGTTGTCTGACCAAACTTCTTTTGGGATTTTACCATCGAGAGAACAATATGGGGAACGATTAACAAGATAGTTTGCAATAGTAACCCCCTCAACCCAAAACTCACGTCCCAACTTAGCATGAGAAAGCATGCATCGAACTTTCTCCAATAGGGTCCTGTTTATATACTCAACAACTCCGTTTTACTGAGGCTTACTAACTAAAGTGTGGTGTCTAGCGATGTCTTCCTTCTTGCATAGGTCGTCAAAAGCATCTTCACAGAACTCAAAACCATTGTAAGTTCTTAACTGCTTAATTTTTTTACCTGTTTGGTTCTCGATAAGTTTTTCTACTCTTTAAAAGTGAGAAGAACTTCACTCTTCTTCTTTAGAAGAAACACCCAAACCTTACAGGAGAAATCTTCGATAATGGTCAACATATACCTTTTATCACCTCAAGAAGCAATGCGAGGTCGATCAAAATGAATATAATCTAGAGTACCTTTGGTCTTGTGAATCCCCAGGGAAGAGAAACACACTTTAGTTTGTTTACCGAAGACATAATGTTCACAGAACTCTATATTACTTGAACTTTGGCTTCAATAGACCCCTCTTGCATAAGATTTGCATACCGTTCTCACCCATATGGCCTAGGCGGTAATGCCACAACTTGGTGAGATTTAGACGAGGCAACATTAGTAGTACCACTAATAGTATAACCCTGCAACATATAAAGAGTACCATGTCTTTTCCCTTTAAGGATTAAAATATTACCTTGGGACACCTTTATGGCTCCACCTTCAGAGGAGTACCTGCACCCAAGAGACTCAAGTGTACTAAATGAAATAAGCTTGCATTTCAAATCAAGAACGTGTCGAATATTAGTGACGGTTTTAACAACACCATGATAAGTTTTAATATTGATTGTAACTTTTCCCACCACATCATATTGTGCATTGTTACCCACAAGGACAACACCCTTGGCAGTTTCATAAGTGGCAAACTAATCCCTATGAGGACATATATGAAAAGTACAATTGGAGTCTAGGATCCATTCATCTTTAGATTGTTGTTTGCCTTGAACAACCAAAAGAATACTACTTCCTGAACTAGACTCATCCACAACAACCTCGGGGGTAGAATCATATTGATTACCCTTATTTTTACCTTATTTCTCGAGTTTTTTTTTCAATTTATAATAGTCCGAGACCTTGTATCTGATTTTCTTACAATATTTACATGTAATATTGGAATCTCTACCTCTAGACTTAGATCTAAACTTCTTATAGCTTTTACTGCTCTCTCCTTTCTCAAAAGTTCTACCTCTAACTGTTCAACCCTCAGCCTCCTTCTCAATGAAAGCATCATACTTTTCTTTAGACAACCAAGCAGATTTAACTTCTTCTAAAGAGAGAGTTTCATGGTTACCATAAAGCATAATTTCTTTAAAGTGCTTATACGAATGAAGTAGTGAAATAATAAGAAGCACTGCTTAATCCTCATCATCAATTTTAACATCAAGATTTTACAAATCAATAATAATAGAATTAAATTCGTCAAGATGAGATAGGACGGGTGTACCTTCAGACATCTAGAGCGTAAAGAGAAGTTCTTTGAGATGATGTTTATTGGCTAGACTCTTTGTCATGTAAAGGGACTCCAATTTCAACCAAAGTCCTGCAGTAGTAGTCTCATGGACTACTTCTTGAAGCAATTAGACATGCTTATATTTTTTAGAGTTCAATGGGTTTTTTTTTAATTATATTAGTCAACAAGTTTTCTTGTAATTCATTAAAAATTTGAATTCTAATAAAAGCTTATTTTTAAATAAAAGTAAATATTGTAAATACAATATATAATATTATCTTTTTTTTAAAAATGCTGGTTATTAGTATGATCATGTTTTCTATTCGTAATTTTTTTTAATTTTTCGCATATTCTTATTCGAATTATAACATAATTGTTTTAAGTTATACATTTAATGAAAAAAATCTGTAACACTAACAAAATATGTTTTAACTTGTATATTTATTTTTAACTTTTAGAAGAGGATATCTCTTGAATTATACTTTTCTCTGAGGTCTTATATTCAAAAAAATTATAAAAAACACTCTTATTCTTTTTAAAACATTTTAAAATTGCATACTATATACAACAAGTTTCATCATCGAACAGTAAACTAATCAAATGGTTTCATATATATATATATATATATATACACACACATGTGACGATTGATGGAATTGTTGGAATCTTTTTCTCGGCCGCCAAGTTTGAACATAACCACGAAGCCTCCAAGAAGTTTCCAAAAGCAAAGCCCAACGACGGATAAATTAATAAATTACATGCGGAAAGGCATTAAACATTAAGTGGGGGATAGTCCAACTTAAAAGCCTTTTGCCAATTAGACAAACGTCGTATGGAAAAGTAGACTTTTTATGTTAGTGGACAAGGAATTTGCAACTAAAGTATCCTCCTAAAAGTTAAAGTGAAAAGCAACCCATCAATTATATATAATTGATTTCTTAGAATTCACTCAAGTAGCCAACTTTTTATTATTTTAGGTAAAGACTTCAAAGAACCCTCTTATAATTTTTAATTATCAAGTTGAACTAGAAATAGTTTAAAATATCTATTATTAAAATTAGATAAACAAACTTATAAATTCTATTATCGCATACTTAAAATCAGTCATCTAATAATCAATTTTAATATAATTCGATAGAATCTTAGTATAAAATTATATTTTGGCACTTTAAACAATAAAAATTATTTTAAATTATAATTTGTTTAAAAATACACATGAAATTATAGGAGAGTTTGAATTATTATCATATATAGTTGTAAAGTACAACTACAATATTCTAAACTTAATATGATGCAATTGCGTCTCCATCATTGGTAATTGTCACAATCCACAATTATATATTGTGACAATTTACAGTGGTATCGTTGACTGTACCATATTACTGCACTTTCTCTAATCATATTTCTCTCCGGTTGTTATTTTCTCCATATATCTGACTTTTGCAAAGGACTAAATCTAAAGTTGATAACTACAGATGTGAAAGGAAAAGTTCAGTGGAAGAAAAGAAAAAGTTGACTATTCAAAAAAGATAAGGGACACAAACAAAAAAGATAAGGGACACAAAATTTAGTGATTTCAACAATCACGTGTGGATACTTTCTTGTGTGTTTCGATTGAAGTTTCAATAATGGCATACAACTCCAAGTCCCCTATGTCAAAGGCTACAGCTATATTTCTTTTTGTATAACTTCATGTTTCAACTCTTCCACCAAGCAATGCAATGCCTGAATTACATCCTTTATCCATATACTCTGTTCCTTTTTTATTCCAATCAACCCAACTCAGGATGAATCTTCCACGCAAGAAATTGCTGGGGAATCTTGTTTCTCCCCAAACCTTGCTCTGTCCTATCATTTACAATTTTTTATTACTTGTGATGCTATCTGCTATGAACTTCCCAGCAACCTCTGTTTTAGCTCTGACCAATGGTCATAGCAACATTAGCACGTCAGGGGTCGAAGCACAAGCTCTTCTGAGCTGGAAAACTACTCTTGACAACAAAAGCCAGTTTCTGCTATCTTCTTGGACTAGAAATAGTAGCCATTGCAACTGGACTGGGATAGCCTGTGATAGCACTGGAAGTGTTCAATCCTTCAACCTTTCGCGTCTTGGTTTGACAGGTACTCTTCAAGATCTAAGCTTCTCTTCATTCCCTAACCTCCTTAAAATTGATCTATCCAACAATTCTTTACATGGTTCCATCCCACCAAGCATCGGTAACCTTTCCAAGCTCACCTTTGTTGATTTGTCCTACAATCTTCTTTCGGGAAACCTGCCTTCTGAAATAAGAAACTTGGTGAAAGTGGAAGACTTGTGGATTAATATCAACCAACTTTCTGGTTCCATACCAGAAGAATTAGGCATGCTTATTTCTCTTCATACTCTTGATTTCTCTAGCAATAATTTCACGGGTTCGATACCTTCGATGGCGAATTTGAGCAGCTTGTCATACATCAACCTTGGTGATAACAAAATTTCTGGATCCATTCCTGAAGATATTGGGTTCCTAAAAGCTATGAGCCACATCGATTTACATTTAAACAACCTCGCTGGTGAAATCCCTGCTTCTATCGGGAACTTGAGTCGCATAACCAATCTCTACCTTTACATAAACAATTTGTCCGGTTCGATCCCTGAAGAAGTAGGGCTTCTAAGATCTCTCCAAGTTCTTGATTTGTCAGAAAATATGTTGACTGGAACAATCCCCACGTCTGTTGGAAACATGACAAGCTTAACAGGTCTCGCACTGTTTCAGAACACACTGTCTGGATCAATCCCTTCTGGACTGGGAGAACTCAAGTCCCTTGTTGACATAAGGCTGTTCATGAATGAACTTTCTGGTTCCCTCCCCAAGAACATGAACAATTTCACACAATTGACAACTTTTCTATTGTC
>JAOQMQ010000003.1:2947019-2971490 GCA_027563845.1 Erythroxylum subrotundum
ATGAATTGTGTGGATTGGTTTAGTATATAGAAGTGAGTTTAAAATGATTTGCAGGTTTTTGGGATTTTAAAATACAGTCGTTATGCTGCCCAATTTTTGTTAAGTTGTGTGTGGCTGGTTTATGTATAAATCATGTGTGAGAATACATGGCAGATGAATTGGTAAGAGTTGTAAATTGATGAGATATGATAGGAATATGAAGAAGCAAATATTTTAAGTTTGAATGTGAATGATTTCAATCGGATATTGAAGTCACTTTGATTTATGTAATAAATAGAATGAAAAAGAAAAAAATTTATACCGATCCGGATTAGTTTAGACCAAGCTGAGTGTGTATTAGGGTTTCCAACGCTAATTTGTTTTCTAAAGTTCTCGAGTTCAGATGTCGGAATTTTTGAAAATTCGTTCTTTGTTATTCGTTTTGCTTTGGGCCCTTCATTTTTGCTCCGTTTTGGGGCCCTTCGTCATCGTTTTCGCTCCGTTCTTTTGTATTTCGCTTTTCGATTTCGTTTTTCATTTTTTCGGTTGGGATCCGGTTCCGAAATCGGGTCCCAACAACTTCACACACCATATATATTTCACGCACAAACCTAGAAGTCCAAGTCAAAAAATAGATGTCAACCCACAACGTTTATAACTCAGAACATGCACACCCAACGACGAAGCTACACCACTGGGCCCCCCAAGGTTTTAAAAAATTTATTTTTAATATATATATATATAAGGACGGAATTATTTAAGGGTCATTGGTGCACTAGGCCCCTCAAAATTTAAAAAAATTAATATTTGGGC
The DNA here is from genome assembly GCA_027563845.1 of Erythroxylum subrotundum. Taxonomy (NCBI): domain Eukaryota; kingdom Viridiplantae; phylum Streptophyta; class Magnoliopsida; order Malpighiales; family Erythroxylaceae; genus Erythroxylum; species Erythroxylum subrotundum. The sequence goes on from JAOQMQ010000003.1 coordinate 2,947,812, forward strand.
CCTTCTATATTAAATTTCTGGCTCCGTCACTGTGCACACCACATAAGAACAACTCTCAGACTTTTGAAGTTAACCAACGGTATTTTGCTCACAAGAACCATATGCACAACCCCAGATTAACAAGTCTGGAAAAATTACAAGCTAACACCCACTGCACCGTTTTTTTGTCTCACCTAACACAATATTTTTTTATTCAACTATAGATCAAGACATGCACGATACAACTTTGTTTTTTCCATTGCACAATTAACTCACACTCCGCAGTTGTTATTCCACACTCACATGAGATTCACTTTTGTTATTGATTGGAGATGTGCTGATACACTCAAGTAAGAAGAATCCCACTTCAAACACGCAACAACCAAATCCCTTTATTTTCTTCTATCCACAAAATCCAGCAGTAACACCATTTAATTACCAACATGTCCAGCAGTAAAACAATTCAATTAGCAGCATGATAATAGACTTTAATATAGTGTAGGATTCTTTCACAACTACAAGTGTAACAACCATATCTTTTTTAATCCCACTAAAGATAATATCTTATATATCCAATTAAGATGCCAAATCTAAATAAAAAGATATATATATAATATCTTAACAATCTCCCTTTTTTTGACATTTTTGTCACAACTCTTAAACTCCCCCTAAATAATATAATTGGATTTATAAAGATGAAATCCACAATGCTCCCCCTCAATGTAAGATTCAATTACACAAGCATAAATCAACAAAGCATATAAAAAAAATACAAATGCAGTAGACAAGTCTTATCTTAATTATTCTCCCCCTTTGGAGACAATATATGCCAAAAAGACGAATTTAAGAAACGCCTAGGAAGCAAAGAACTCGCTGCTTTAAATTACGAAGAGCATCAGCAACGACTTGAACGATGCCTTCAATCCTCTCAATTTCAGTAAAGAGAGCTGCATGAGGATTAACAAAAGTTGTCCCCGTGGCATCCGAGGAACCTGAAGTGGTATATGGAAAATCCACTACTCGTGGTTGCCGAAAATCCTTGGAGAGATATTCATCAAACCCACCAACTCAAGTCTACTCGACTCTATCCTAGGAACTTCATTTACATATAAAAATTATGAGATTAAGCATGGAAAATATAGCAAAGAACTTGGCTTACTCTCAATAGCCAACATAGCTTTAATGATGAGACGTCCAAGATTGAATCGCACTCCAGTACCGATCGCATAAATCAATTTGGCTTGTGCCAAGTAGATAGAAACAACATGTGTGCTTGGCATCCAGTTGGTCACAATCAATTTAAAGAGCACGAAATATTTTTGAGTAAGCATAGAAGAATGAAGTACAGAGCTAGATGGCCATGCAGTTAATTTTTCACCAGTTAGTACCGTAACAATTAAATCATTTGACACAGTCCAATCATCATCATAAAGAAGATCACCAATCAAATTATCAAATCCCATAAACAGGTTTAAACGAGCAGCATCAACATGAACTACCTGACCCCGCATATATACTACTCCATAAGTCATAGCATTCTCATTCAGAATGTCACAAGATAAGTTGCAGTAAAATTCCTTTACCAGATCGGAGTCATAATGCTTCGGAAGCAGTGAAGTTTGCAATAAAGAGCGTTCTAATAGTAAATTGTGCAAACCATATTGTTGAAACTCCTCTAAGTTGATTTGATGATTAAAAACAAATCCAACAGTATTAAGAGTCGTCCATTTTTTTTCAGCTGCGGAAGAGTAAAACTTGAAGGAAATCGCATCATCTACTGTCAGGCAGACATAAGAATGATGTCGAGGTAGGCGAACTATTTTTTGAGTTCACATCTTTGTACGCTTTAGAGGAGCCGTAAGAGGCGCAGTTGGTAGAACAGATGCTGTAGGAGTTTCATCAGAATCTGAAGCAGAATCTTCAACCATAGATAATATAACTTATGTAACATTATAATTCGGATATAGTATTGTATCCTGAATGGAGGTAGTTTCGGGAATGTCAAAAGGAGTTGTAGAAGATGACCCAGCTCCGGTGAAACTCCTACCGGGTGTCAGATTCAATATTAATCGACTTGAAAATTGTGTTGGAGCAGCTGTCTTTTTGTCAGAAACCGAAGATAATTTCTTCTCTTTCTTCTTTCCATATTTACCGACCAAAATTAACCAAATTCCAACCACAATCAATCAAGTTGAATCAATCTGGAGGGGAAAGGAGACAATACCGATATGGGTCTTAGTTCACGGTGGAGAAAACGTGAACAAGTTTTGGGTCTAGATCTTGAGAAATAACCCCAATAAGTAGAAGACGACACTGTAGTGATAATGTTTATTGAAATCCACCATAAACCGACACTCACGAAGATAACGACGCCAACGCAGCTATGGAATGTATGTCTCCAATCGAAGCTATAGGATATGTCGTGGTAGATAAAACTGAAGATAGAGAGGACTGGATTGTCGCTGGACTCTGGAAAATCACTGACGTGGTCTTCTAGCATGAATCAAATGCAGTGATGGAATGGTGAGCTAAAGGAATAGAAGTAGGTGCGACGAAATCTTGGTGATTGGAGCAGCTATAGAGACTATGGGTTGCAGGTGCGACGGCAGTATGTGTAGAGATTAAAACATTTATGGATCTTTTAATCCCTCAGATGAAAGACGCCCCTTTTTTTGAATAATAATACTTTCCTTTTTCTTTTTCTTTTTCTTTTTTAAATAATAAAAGACATCAATAATGTAGAGCACAAAGTCCCAAAGCTCCTCTGAGAAGTTCAAACCTTACTGCATCAAGAGGTTTTGTAAAGATATCCGCCAGCTGTTTTTCTGTAGATACATGTAACAAGATGACTGTTTTGCTTTCCACAAGTTCTCGAATAAAGTGATACCTGAGATCAGTATGTTTCGTTCTTGAATGCTGAACTGGATTCTTAGAGATGTCTATGGCACTCCTGTTATTGCATAAGATAAGTTAACACATTTTGATCAATTCCATAATCTTTTAGCATTTGTTTCATCTAAAGAAGTTGTGAACAACAACTTCCTACAGCTATGTATTCTACCTCAGCAGTCGATAGTGAAATTGAATTCTACTTCTTGCTATACCAAGAGATCAAATTATTTCCTAAGAAGAAACAACCTCCTGATGTGCTTTTGCGATCGTCTAAGTTTCCAACCCAATCTGCATCACTATATCTAGTTAGATAAGTTGTTGAGTCTGATGTATACCATATTCCAAAATCAGATGTTCCACTTACATACCTAATAATCCTCTTAATCGTTGTCAGATGCATTTCTTTCGGGTTGACTTGATAGCGAGCACATACACCAACACTGTAACAAACATCTGGCCTACTTGCAGTCAAGTATAATAGAATTTCGATCTTGTTGCGATATAAACTATCATCAACATTTTTACCATTCTCAAGTCTGTTTAGTTTCGTTGAGACACTCATAGGTGTTCTTGCATGTCTGGCATTCTCAAAACCAAACTTCTTTATTATGTTGTTGGCATATTTAGTTTGCGATATAAAAATTCAATTCTTTACTTGTTTAACTTGCAAACCTAAAAAGAAATTCAACTCACCTACCATACTCATTTCAAATTCGGATGTCATTAACTTGACAAATTCATCTACCATCTTTGGATGTCCAAACAAAATATCATCAACGTAGACCTGAGCTATCACAAAATCATATTTGAACTTTTCAATAAACAAAGTTTTGTCAACACTGCCTCGTTTATATCTTTGCTTAATAAGATACTATGTGAGCCTTTCGTACCAAGCCCTTAGTGCTTGTTTGAGACCGTAAAGAGCTTTCTTTAGCTTATAGACGTGATCTGAATGGGATGAATCAATGAATCCTTTTGGTTGCTCGACATACACTTCTTCCTGTATAAACCCATTCAAAAAAGCACTCTTTACATCCATTTGATAAAGCTTAAACCCCTTCACATATGCTATACCTAATAATAGTTTGATAGATTCAAGTTGTGCCACCGGTGCAAAAGTTTCGTCGAAGTCTATTCCTTCCACCTAAGAGTATCCTTAAGCTACTAACCTTGCTTTATTTCTGGTTACATTACCCTGTTCATCTGTTTTATTCTGAAACACCCATTTTGTTCCAATTACATTAGTATCCTATGGTCTTGGCACTAATTCCCATACATCATTCCGTGCAAATTGAATTAATTCATCTTACATAGCTGCTTTCCAGAACTCATCTTGTAGAGCTTCTTTAACGTTCTTTGACTCGAATGAAAATGTGTAGCACAAGTATCCTGCAAGTTCTTGATAATCAACCCTTTTTCTTTCTCTTTTTTTTCTTCTTTTGCTAACATCTCCAATGATGTTCTCTACTGAATGATTTCTTTAGATTCGAGATTGAGAATCTTGGTTCAAATAAGCTTCTCTCAAGTTTTAAGTATTTAAAGGAATAATTTTCACTTCTAGTGTTTTGGTTGATTCATCATCTGAAGTAACTGAAAGTTCTTCAGTTCACGTAGTTACTTCCTCAGCAGCAACTAACTGTAGATTTGGGCAATTCTTCAATCTTGTCTCGTTGCTTGTTTGACCTGGTTCAGAGGGTCGATTATGTTGATTTTCTTCTACCACTTAACCATTCAACAAAGATACATCATCTATCACAAAATTTATAGACTCTAGCACTTTCTTAGTTCTTTGATTATACACTCGGTAAGCTTTACTGTGAGTTGAATAGCCAATGAAAATTCCTTCATCACTTTTGCTCTCGAATTTTCCAAGCTGTTCCCTATCTCTAAGAATATAACACTTACTTCAAAAAATATGAAAGTAACTTACATCTGGTTTCTTTCCCTTCCAAAGTTCATAGGATGTCTTGTTCAAGATGCTTAGAAGATACACTCTTTTACATATCTAGCATGTTGTATTAACTGCTTCGGCCAAAATTGCATAGACAATTTACTTCCGTTCAACAACTCCATTTTGTTGTGAAGTTTTGGGTGCTGAAAATTCTTGTATGATGCCTCATCACAAAAGTCATTAAAGCTTGTATTCTCAAATTCCCTTTCGTGATCCAATCGAATTCTTAATATAGTCATTTTTTCAGATTCACGACCTGCACACATCGGCTTCTAAAAGCCTTGAAAGCATCTGATTTTTCTTTCAAAAATGATACCCAAGTATATCTTGAATAATCATTTTGGCTAGACCCTTCACAGCTTTCGATTTTGTCAATTTGTTGATGAGATTAAAAATTTACATGCCCAAGCCTTTGATGCCTTAAATCAATGTTATTATCGTGACTGGATGATTTACCAGTAGTCATGACTTGCAATTTGTAGCAATTGTTGGCTGATCGCTTGCCACTCACAAGACATTCTCCTTGTTCGGTTAGCACCCTACGGTCATCACTTGTAAATTTAACTAACAAACCATCATCACAAAGTTGGCTTATACTTACCAAATTTGCTTTTAATCCATCGACATGGAGCACATTCTTGAGAGAAGGCAAACCATCCACACATAATGTTCCTCTACCGATCACCGAAGCCTTCTTTCCATCTCCGAAGGTCACATGACCATCTATACAATTTTGATAATCAGTTAAGTAATTCTTTTTCCCTGTCATGTGTCGTGAACATTCACTATCCATGTTGCAAAGTTGCCTTCATTGGTGTAAGAGCTACGAGAGCTGATGTTGAAATTTTTGTGAAGGACGTATAATTTTTCGTCTTTGACTTCTTTGAAACCTCTGCAATAACTGATAACATCTTAGCCTTATCTACCCAATAACTCCACAAAAAATGACATGTGGGTACAAATATTCGATTATTTTTCGATGTTTCTACCTCTTGGACAGATCTGGACATATCATTTTTCTCCTCATTCACTTTAGAGCACTCACCCTTATAGCCGATTCCTTCAAGATCCCTTTTAACCTTACCAATTCTATTAACTTTTCTAGTTTTTCTGTGCCTCCATTCAATATTCTCAATCCCTTTTCAGTACTTACCAATTTTATTTTAGCTTCACCAAGCTCATCTAACGTCAACATCAATTTCTTTTATAACTCTTGTATGGTGTTCTTCATGAAGAGATTCTCTTCCTTCAATCTTTCATTCTTTCTACACGTTTTCACCCATTTTTCATACATAGCTTTGTAATCCTCGTAAATATTCCCCTTTTTATCATCTAGGCCACTTCCATGGCTGTCATAATCTGATATTGGGTCTTGAGTTGAGTTTTTTTGAAATTTTCTTATTTTCCCCCTTTTTTGACTTCAGTTACTTCCTTCTCAGTTACTGTTAAGAAAGTAACTGGACTTTTGCTATTAAAGCAACTAAAACAGCACCATTAGCGATTTCTTCTTCGCTACAATATTCACTCTCGAAATCATTCTCACTCCAGGTGATCATAAATGATTTTCCTTTTCTCTTCTTCAAAGTAGTAGCACATTCGGCTTGAATGTGTTCGAAACCTTGACATTCATGACATTGGATTCTCCTTACCTTCCTTTCATCCTTTTTTGTTTTGACTTGTTGTTTTAAATTGTTACTCGATGAACTCTCACCATATTGTCTAAAGTCGGGTCTGTCATTTTTCATTCTCTTCAGTCATTTACCAAAAGTTTATGTGAGCAGTACCAAGTCTTCATTTTCATCCGATTCATCTTCCGTATCATTCACACTTTTTCCAGTTTCTGCCTATAGTGTCAATCCTTTTCTTCTTTCTTGCTTACCCCTTAAAAGATTCATTTCAAAAATTTTAAGAATTCTAGTTACTTTTTCCAATGATAGATCATTAATGTCATAGGCCTCCTCTGTTACTGCAATTTTCGGAATAAATCTTGGAGGTAGTCATCTCAATGTTTTCTTAACTAGTTTCATATTGGAATATTTCTTCCCCACTTGATGTGCCTGATTCGCTATATCTTGCAATCTCTCATGAAAGTCTCTAATAGTCTCATTTTTATCCGTCTTCAGTTCTTCAAACCTTACAGCTAATATCTGCAGTTTTGATGCTATCACATATTTAGACCCTTCATGAATAGTTTGGAAGGCATCCTACGCTTCTTTAACTAATTCACAGGCTGATATCATTGAGAAGCGTCCCTCATCAACAGCACTGAATATTGCATGCATTGCTTGTGAATTTCCAAGTGCACTTTCTTCTTTGGCTCTTTCCATTCAGATGGATCTTTTTGAACTGTCTCTCCTTCATCATCAGTGATCATCGGATGTGTCCACCCATGTACTACCGAATGTCAAGCTTTCGTGCTCTGAGCTTGAATGAAGACTTTCATCCGTGATTTCCATGCATGATAGTTAGATCCATCCAATAGTGGTGATCTGGTGATTGATGCACCCTCTCTTATAGCCATGTTCACGAAACTAGGATCTGCACCAACTTGTTACCAAGTTTTGAATCGGTGACCTTGCTTCGATACCAATTGAAAAACTGAAGGTGATAATTGTTTCGCAAACTTTTCAATTTTTCGTAGATGTCTTTAGCACAAATGAAAAATAAAAGCAATCAAAACGAAATGAAAAAAACACCAAAAATTTAGTAATGCAGTTCAGCACACCTTGCCTACGTATGCGGGGCCCTCACCCAGATTAATACTTTCAAGAAACTGCAATATATTTACGCAAGGTCACACTGAAGTAACACCACTCAATCCTTATAACTATCTCTCAATCTCACTTCCCGTGAAAGATTTTGACACCCAATAACATGACCAACTCGTGTTAACCTCGTCAGAGGATTTTTTCTAAACTCCTTTTACGTAAATGACAATTAATAAAAATAACTCAAGTACTCAATCAACTAAGAACAGAATAACAATATATTTTAGATAAAAGAAAGATTTCCCTATGGTTTCAACTTCTTGAAATACATCCGAAAATCTGTCTACCAGTTAAACTAATACATCCCAGCTTCAGCAGCTCCAATTAAACCATACAGGATACTCCATACACCATGTATATTTTACGCACAAACCTAGAAGACCAAGTCTAGAAAATAGAAGTTAACCCACGGCGTTTATAACTCAAAACACACATACCACATAAGAACAACTCTTAGACTTTTGAAGTTAAGCCAAGGTATTTTTCTCATAAGAACCATATGCATAACCCTAGATTAACAAATCTGGAAAAATTACAAGCTAACACCCATTGCACCATTTTTTATCTCACCTAACACAAGATTTTTTACTCAGTTATAGATCAAGACATGCATGATACAACTGTGTTTTTTCCAATGCATAATTAACGCACACTCTGCAGTAATTATTCCACACTCATATGAGATTCACTTTTGCGATTGATTGGAGACGTGCACGATACACTCAAGCAAGAAGAATCCCATTTCAAACACCCAACAACCACATCCCTTTATTTTCTTTCATCCACAAAATCTAGCAGTAACACCATTCAATTACCAACATGTCCAGCAGTAAAATAATTCAATTAGCAGCATGATAATAGACTTCAATATAGTGTAGGATTCTTTCACAACTATAAGTGTAACAACCACATCTTTTTGAATCCCACTATAATTAATATCTTATATGTCCAATTAAGATGCCAAAAACTAAATAAAAAGATATATATAATATATCTTAATAGGTATGAACCTCCGATTTTTCTTTGAGATTTCTCCTTGGACAGATCTGGTTGCACCAATTTTCTCATCATCTGACTTTAAACATTCACATATATAGCCAATATCTTAAAGGTCTCCTTTAGTCTTACTAATTTCTAAAAACTTTTCTAGCTTTTTGGTACCTCCATTTAACATTCTTATTCCCTTTTCTATGCTAACCATCTTCAACTTGTTTCATTAAGCTCATCTATTGTAGATAACAACTTCTTCCAAGATCTTGAATGGTGTTCATTATGGTAGAGTTTTTCTCCTTTAACTTCTCATTTTTCTTACATATTTAGATCCATTTAGCATACATTAACTCATAGGCTTCATAAATACCTTCCTTTTTATCATCTGAAGTATTGTCATCACTGTCATAATCTGAGATTAAGCTTTGAGTTGATTCGTCTACGGTTACTTCCTTTTGGTTGCTGTAAAGCAAGTAATTGGACTTTTGTTGTATAAAGCAACTAACGCAGCACTATTCACAGCTTCTTCTTCACTACTATACTCACTTCTGGATTCATTCTCACTCCAAGTGCTTGCATAGGACTTCCCTTTTCTCTTCTTAAAGGTGTTAGCACATTCCGCTTGCACATGTCCAAAGCCTTGACACTTATAACATTGAATTTTCTTCACTTTTCTTTCACCCTTTTGAGTTTTCCATTGTTGTTTGAAATTACTATTTGATGAGCTCCCACCTTTTTGCCTAAAATCGAATCTATCCTTCTTCACTTTCTTTAACCACTTACTGAAAATTCTTATCAATAACTCCATACCCTCATTCTCATCAGATTCATCTCCTAAGTTATTCACGACTTTACTAATCTCAACTTGCAATGCCATTCCTTTGTTCTTCTCTCGATTATCCCTCAACAAATTCATCTCAAAGTTGGCAAGAATCTCAATTACCTTATCCAAAGACAAATCAGTGATATCATAGGCTTCTTTGATGGCTGCAATTTTTGGTATGAACCTCGGAGGCAACAATCTCAATGTCTTCTTAACCAGTTTTAGGTTAGAGTACTTCTTCCCGAGTTGATGTGCTTGATTTACTATATCATGCAGTCTCTTATAGAAGTCTCCAATGATTTCACTCTCATCCATTTTCAGTTCTTCAAATCTAATAGCTAACATCTGAAGTTTTGAGGTTATCACAAATTTCGGTCCTTCATGTATAGTCTGCAAAATGTCCCACGCTTCTTTCGTCGATTTATAAGTTGATATCATAGCAAAGCAACCTTCATCAACGGCATTAAAGATAGCGTGCAGGGCTTGAGAATTTCCAAATGCTCTCTCTTCTTCAGCTCTTGTGCACTCAGATGCATCTTTAAGCACTGTTTCTCCCTTTTCATCAGTCGTCATCGAATGTGTCCAGCCATTTAAAACCGAGTTTCATGCTCTTATTCCTTGTGCCTGAAAGAATACTCTCATCTGTGATTTCCAAGTAGGATAATTTGAATCATCTGACAATGGTGGCCTGATGATTGATGCACCTTCTTTTATAACCATATTTATGAAACACGGATCTGCACCAACTTGTTGTACCAAGTTTTGATTAGGTGATCTTGCCTATACCAATTGAAAGAACTATAGGGTGTGGTAGTTTCGCAAAGTCTTCGATTTACCACAATTGTTTGTAGCATAATCAAAAACCAGAAGAATTAAATGCAACAAAATAAATTAACACTAATATTTGCTAACGTAGTTTGGCACACCTTGCCTACGTCTGCAGGACCCACACCCAGCTTAATTCTTTCACTTACAACAATAGTTTTATACAAGGCTTTACTAAGTCGACACCACTCAACCCTTGACACTGTCCCTCATCCTCACAACCCGTGAAAGAATTTCACACTCAATAACACGACCGACTCGTGTTAACTTCAACAAAGGATTTTTCTCAATAATCTTTTAGAGAAAGAACAATGAATAAATCTCTCAAGTGATTAAACAAATAATTTAACACTCAAGAAGAAACTTGAGAAAGGGACAAAGAACAACTTCCTACATGGCTAAAAAATCATGCACAGCTAAATAGTCACGTAAGTATCATCACTAGATCTACATTTCACGTAGACTATCCTTTAGCCCACGATAATACCTTTTAAACAGAATGGTTCATGTACCCAACAATATATCTTCAGCTATCTCCCAATTTTCTGAACACTAAAGCCATGTGATCTGCCCATTCACCATCGTTAAAAACAAACTAAGACATAGACCAAGAAATACTCACAAGCCTTCCTCAATTCAGCCCACAGCAAATCGAATTAGATATCAAGTTCACCTTTGACCCACACACTTACCATAACCACCAAAACTAAAGCATTACCAAGTGACTGATGTGTGTATATGGTAGAAGCCAGATCATGCACAACCCATAAATTAAACGCCCAGCCAAATCCTTCACCAAGTCAATAATGTTTCAAGTACAAGAACTAGGTCACACAACAACACACCTTCGACTTTCTCCAATTTTCTTCACACCTGGCAACGTCACATGCAAGCCTCCCTCAATGCAGTAAAATATTCATATCAAAGATAGTACAATTTTCCTCTTCTATTATCCATCAACACTCACCAGAAAAACCTCACAAAATCACTCACGTGTATGTTTTTCCAAGAACAAAGTCATACATGCAATAAATCAAAAGACCTGGAAACCTTCACGCAATGTGCACATATTAATATCTTCACCTAATTAATTAATATAGACTGCAACACCAAAATGGAATTAAGTATCAACGTGAAGTTAGCCCAGCAGCCCAAAAGACAACACTCAGTCGTGAACCACTCACAAGAAACCCACGCATAACACAGCAACAATAATCACCAAAATCATGCTACCAACCAAAAATGATGCAACAAAGAAGTCACGCATCGCTAGAAGTCACCCATGCCCAATCTGCAGATTCCTTTCGATGTACTATATTCCATACCAACATAATCCACACATATAACTAGGCAAGGACCAAGTCAAGCATATGGAGTCACACACTTCACAATATCCTGCAAATTCACAACAACATCATCCACACATTATCCTTTCAAAATGGACTTCTTTCACACTTAAACAATTATCCAAAAATCCAATTCAAATAATAAGTATCACTTTGTTACACCTCATCCAAATTTGGATTTTAAGACTTGCATTATCTTGAAGATCCGATAATCAAAAATGCCAAAATTAAACAATAAGATATGTAATAAATATCTTAACAAAATCAATCTGATTGCCCAGTTTTACCCATCCCACTTGACGAAGTCACCCAATTCCTCCCTGAGCAACCAACACCTCCCACCTAATCTCTAACTACTCAAACCACCCACTACTGAATGTAGACAACACCACTAGTCCTCTCTCACTGACCCAAAACAATCTTTCACCCTCTGTCAACTTCTCACTTACCACAAAATCCTCACAAACTCCACAACAGACTCAGCTCCCTCTTTGTCACTAAAGTAGATCTACTAAGGCCCCACCTTATCTCCAAGATTACCAAGTCAATCATGCTATATCGCTTACACCATGAACATCCTCTTCTTTCACATCCAGTATAAGATAGCCCTTCCATCACTATCTTACTTACTCAAGCTTTTCTCACGCTCATCGAACATTTGTGAATAGTATCTCTCACTTGGTTGAACCAATCTCCTATGAGCAAGCTAGTTAAGATATTAAGTGGGTTGACGCCAGAACTTCGAGCTCTTGAGGAAAACAACACATAGACCATGGTCTCTCTTCCTCCCAGCCACAAAGTCATTGGGTGCAAATGGGTTTTCAAAATTAAATACAATTATGATGACTCGATTGAACGTTATAAGGCTCACCTCGTTGTCAAAGGCTTCATACAACGGGAAGGGATCGACTATACAGAAACTTTTGCCCCAGTAGCCAAACTCATTATTATATGTTGTCTTTTGGCCATAGTTGCTGTTCGAAATTGGAGTCTTCACTAAATGGATGTTCAAAATGTTTTTCTTCATGGAGAACTCTTTGAAGAAGTTTACATGCAACCCCCACCTGGATATCGTCGATAGGAGGAGCAGCTTGTATGTAGACTTAATAAATCCATATATGGCCTCAAACAAGCTTCATGAAGTTGGTTCAACAAATTTTCATCTTCAATTTGCAAAATTGGTTTCAAGCAATCAAAGGCAGATTAGTCTTTATTCACTAAAGTACATGGTGGCTCTTTCATTGTTATATTGATTTATGTTGATGACATGACTATCACAGGGAATAGTGAAAGATGATCAATGACCTTAAAAGGTTCATAAACATTAAATTTCAGATTAAAGATCTAGGTCCTTTGAAGTTTTTTCTTAGGGTTGAAGTTGCACGTTCTAAGGCTGGAATTTCTATTTGTCAACGGAAATATTCCTTAATCATATTACAAGAAATTGGCTTGCTTGGTGCAAAGCTCACCTAATTCTCACTAGAGCAAAATCTTAAGTTGACTCTAACTGATGGAGAACTCCTTAAGGATCCAACTCATTATCGCAAGATAGTAGGGAAGCTAATTTATCTTACTATAACAAGGCCAGAAATTAGTTATGTTGTCTCTACTCTTAGTTAGTTTATGCAACAACCAAGAAAGACCCATCTTGATGCTATATATTGTCTTATTTGATATATAAAAGGAGCACCTGACCAAGGGTTATTCTTTCCATCACATGGACAATTAAAATTGACTAGATATTGCGATGTAGATTGGGTTGGATGCCCGACTACTAGGTGATTAGTGATGGGGTATTGTTTCTTCCTTGGTCAAACTCTTGTGTCATGAAAAAGTAAGAAATAAACAACTGTGTTTAGATCCTCTGCAGAAGTTGAATACAAATCTATGGCAGCTATCACTTGCAAACTTACTTGGTTGAGGTACTTGTTATGAGATTTGCATGTTGAACATCATAAATTTGCAAAATTATTTTGTGATAATCAAGCAGCCATGCATATTGCTACAAATCTAGTATATCACGAACGAACTAAACATATAGAGTTGGATTGCCATACGATTCATGAACGAATTCAAAATGGGGAAGTTGAGACAACTTATGTTCAAACAGGACACCAAGTTGCTGATATACTCTCAAAACCATTTGTTACATGTGGCTTTTCAGTCACATCTTAGAAAGTTGGGAGTTTTTGGCATTCACCCTCCAACTTGAGAGGGAGTATTAAAGGAAAGAAAATTATTTCATATTTTATGCAATCTGTGTATAGCTGTATTAGGAACCATTATGAGCATGATATATGGACTTTATTACATAGAGATAATATAGGAATAATTCTTGTTGTGATTAGAAAGTATTCAGGAACCTTTCACGTAGAATAGCTTTTCCTCAAATGTATAAATCTCATATGTTTTACTGATACAACATACAAAGAAATTCCCAATTATTTTTCTCCTCTTTTCTCATCATTTTTGCAAATACTACCATATTCAACTGCTGAAATTTTTGCACACCACTTTCACTATCAACAGCCACATAATCAACATCCAATCTGTTTACCAAAAGTCACGCAATGGATGAAGAGCAACAGCACAGAAAGAATACATAAACCAGAAAATAAATCATCATAAAATCCCATCTGTCAAATACCACACAACCTTCCACACCAAAAAACGACATAGTGCAACCCCAAAACTTGTCGTAAGACACCTCAACAAAGCAGTTGCTCTTGTCAATCAAATCTCTAACAAATTTTGTTTCTAGATAGCTATTATCTCAAAATAAATTGTATATTTAAATCTCACCTTGATTAAGATTTTTTAAGTCTTATCAAACTTGTTTTAGAATAGTCCCGTATAAATACAACTAGATCCAATTATTAAATAACGTCTAAAATTAAATAATAAGATATAATCACCTGTATCTTAACAATATATATCTTAACAATAACAATATATATCTTAACAATATGATAAGTTTTCATCTACCCAAAAAAAACATAATAATCTGAAAGTTGTTTTAAGGAGAGACTCGATCATCTTCCCATAATATTTAACTTATAAGATATACAACCTCAATTTATAAACACATAAATATTTTTAACCCCTATAGATTGTCAGCTGATATTCGATCACTTACTAGTTGTACTTTTTCTCTCCGCCGCCAAGTTTGAATATAACCGTGAAACCTCGGCGAAGTTTCCAAATGGAAAAGAGAACGAGGGTTGTAAAGTGGAAATTGGAAAGTTGCCCCAAAGATAAAGGCATTAACATTAAGTGGGGGATTATCCAACACAAAGCCTTTCGCCAGTTAGTGGGCAAGAAATTAGCAAGTAAAATATCCTCCTAAATTTAAAGTGAAAAGCAGGACCAAGAAGTCTACCCATCAATTACAACTTCTTTCCTTCAAAGGTTGCTCAAAGAGGCAGATATGTGAAGAAAATAATCACAAAGCAGTCTTGCCACTCATGTCCGTACCAACTAGAAGGCTTTAAGAGCCGAAAGCAGATCTAAACTTAAAGCTTATGTTCACAAAAGACAACATTTGATCCATGTTTTACACAAATCAACAATACTACTGTGGTTTTAGAGGCGTTTTTTATTTTCATTCTTCTTTGTTATTTAAAGAAATCCTTAATTGTTAAGTAAATCACATATTTGGAATGAATTATTTAATAAATTTATAACTGAAATTTAAACATATTTAATTTAAATGATTTTTTTCTGAGTGAAGCGAATCCCTAATACTTAATATTTAATAATTTTCAAATTTAAGTTCTCCAACACTTTAGAGGTATTCGAGTATTCTTTACTAATTATTTGAACCTCCATCTAAAAGGCACGAGGAAGAAGAATATAAGAGAATTGAGGTTGAATGTTAAATTTTAATATAGTCTCAAGCAAATTGTGATATGTATTATGTGGTATCAATACAAGTTTTATAGGTTTTAAGTCTTATATTAATAAAGTTTATCACGATTAGAATATTAATGTCAAACAATTGTTGCAAATTATAATAATAGTTAAATATAAGATATTTGGTAATTAAGGATTAATATTGAATACTGAATTTTATTTGGACCTAATTAGTACTTAACTTTACAATCAAGTCCTAAATGATCAAATTAAATTTTCTTTCTTTAACTATTCATTATATGTAAAATATCAAGTTCTTATATATATTGACAATGAATATAAATGATAATCTTAATTTGTATTTAGGATTAGATAAATTAAATTTTTTAATTTATCTTTAATTATTTAATTTAATTATTAATATCTATAGACCAAAATTGATGTCTAACATCGTATTATAACTACTAAAATATTAAAAACGTCAAAAGTATATTGACTAATCTTTCAGTACATGATTTTTTTATATCATTAATAATGATATTTGAAATTTTATTTTCAAATTGTCTTTTACCTTGGCAAAAAATTGTCAAATCAATAATAATTAGCAATTAAATATTCTCTTTAGTTACATTAAGATAATGAACCCTATATTGATCATACAACTATGTCAATATAGTTTATGTCATATCCAATAACTACCAAGTAAGCTATTATTGAATTGAATAAGTCATATGTAGTATCAAAATATAACATTCTCTATATAAAATGCTTTAAAATCTCAAATAAAAAAAATCACTTGTAGAATCATTAAATGAGAATTTCATAAACATAAGACTAATTTCTAAATGAAATTTTCATACCGAGTTAATTTAGTAAATTTGTTTTTTAACAAATAATCACACATTTGTTTAAGTATTTTCATATTTTAATCTTCGAGATTGATTATTTCTTTCACAAAGAAGAAACAAAATATATACTAATCTTTTTGCTCTCTTAATGTCCAATATTAAAAGAACAACTATGAATGATTTAATGATGATATGTAAATGTAATAAGAATTTCGTAATTATTATGATTTCATTACTATTTTATTTACAAAGATATATGTATCACACATATCATATCTAAATTTTAGTTAATTAAGCAAGTATGCATAAACTAAAGAAGGCCTTTAATTAATTATTTATACAAATTATTACCAATAGATTGTAAACTAATATACACTGCATAAAAGACTGTAACAATTATTTAAATCGAGTTTATTTTTGTCATTCATTTATCAAATAATTTATTAAAAAACATAATTTACGTGTTATTATATATACATATATATATGAAAATTCATTTAACACAACATTTCTGTATACTTCTTGTTTGAACAAAATAAAGTTTATCACGATTAGACAGTTAGTACCAACCCAACAAAGAAAAAACGCCACCAAAAACATAATAATAATACCGTTGACTTGCTTTCCACCTGGGTCAATCGTTGTCTCTTGTGAACACAAGGACATGAGTGGCTGGAACGCTTTTTCTCTCTTTTCTTATTTTCTTTCCAATGTTATTTTTTATTCACATATTTGCCTTTCTTGAACGGACTAGAGGTGAAGTTGATAATTATAAAATGAGATGGTAGTATATTTAGTCGTTTCAGTTTCTCACCAGAGTGTTTTTACTATTCGTTTCAAATCATGTGTGAATACTCTCTTGTGCCCATTGACCTGGGCTCGGCCAAACCACAAGCTAGGGTAGCATGTGGTTCGATAAGTCGGGATAGATTAGCCCATGACCTAGCTAGACCATGGCTTGACCGGCCTGTGACCTAGCTCATGACCTGACGGGCCACACGTAGATCGAGTCAACTCAGCTCATTTTATAATTTTTTAAAATAATTATGTCAAAAATGACGTCCTTTTAAAGTAACGATTGGATCACAGGCTGGGCCGAGCTAAACCTATGATCTGGTCGGGCTGATCACTTTTAGCCTGTAACCTGGTCAACTCAGGCCAAAATTGATCCGGGCCGCACAAGCTGGGCTAAAATTGACACCCCAAACCCGTGCCAGTTTCAACGATAACACATCGGCCACCCAGACTGTGCACAGTGGCCTGACTTCAAATTTCCTCATCATCCAGTTCATGGAAATAAGTCTCCCCTGCCTCGAAGACTGGAGCTATACTTCTTTCTATATAACTTCATGCATTACTTCCACCAAGCAACGCAAAGCCTGAATTGCCTCTATTATTTATAAAATCTATTGATTTGTTAGCCAATCAACGCCATTCAAGATGAATATTCCACAAAAAATGCTAATGGGAAATCTTGTCTCTCTCCAAATCTTGCTTTGTTCTCCCATTTTCACTTTTGTTTTACTCCTGATATTGTTCCCTTCAACTTCTGTTTTGGCCCTGGCAAATGATCATAGCAGCATGAGCCTGGCAGGGGACGAAGCAAAAGCTCTTCTAAACTGGAAAACAAGTCTTGACAACAAAAGCCAGTTTTTACTATCTTCTTGGACTGGAAATAGTAGCCACTGCAACTGGACCGGGATAGCCTGTGATGACAATGGAAGTACTCAATACTTTAACCTTTCACATCTTGGCTTGACAGGTACTCTTCAACATCTAAGCTTCTCTTCGTTCCCTAACCTTCTTACTATTGATTTATCCAACAATTCGTTACATGGCTCCATCCCACCAAGCATTGGTAACCTTTCCCAGCTCAACCTTCTTGATTTGACCTACAATCTTCTTTCTGGAAATCTGCCATCTGAAATAAGAAACTTGGCGAAAGTGGCAAACTTGTGGATTAATGACAACCAACTTTCTGGTTCCATACCAGACGAATTAGGCATGCTTATTTCTCTCAATACTCTTGATTTCTCTAGCAATAATTTCACGGGTCCGATACCTTCTATGGCTAATTTGAGCAGCTTGTCATACATCAACTTTGGCAATAACAGTATCTCAGGATCCATTCCTGATGATATTGAGTTCCTGAAAGCTATGGAACACCTCGATTTACACTCAAATAGCCTCAATGGTGAAATTCCTGCTTCTATAGGAAACTTCAGTCGCATAACCGATCTCTACCTTTTCCAAAACAATTTGTCCGGTTCGATCCCTGAAGAAGTTGGCTTTCTAAGATCTCTCCAAGTTCTTGATTTGTCACAAAATATATTGACTGGAACAATCCCCACGTCAGTTGGAAACATGACAAGCTTAACCGGTCTTGCACTGTATCAGAATAGACTATCTGGACCAATCCCTTCTGGATTAGGAGAACTCAAGTCCCTTGTCGATATAAAGCTGTTCATGAATGAACTTTCTGGTCCCCTCCCCCAGAACATGAACAATTTCACACAATTGAGAACTTTTCTATTGTCGGAAAATAGACTTACAGGCCATTTACCTGATGATATATGCATTGGAGGCTTACTCTACTATCTCACTATAGAAGGCAACCAATTTACAGGTCCCATTCCAAAGAGCTTAAAAAATTGTGGAACCTTGGTCAGAGTCAGGCTTGAAGGAAACCAACTTACTGGAAACATTTCTGAAGCCTTTGGCATATATCCTCTATTGAAGTTCATAGATGTGAGTAGTAATAAATTGTATGGTGAGG
Organism: Erythroxylum subrotundum; assembly: GCA_027563845.1. Classification (NCBI taxonomy): domain Eukaryota; kingdom Viridiplantae; phylum Streptophyta; class Magnoliopsida; order Malpighiales; family Erythroxylaceae; genus Erythroxylum; species Erythroxylum subrotundum. Next base: position 2,966,862 of record JAOQMQ010000003.1, read on the forward strand.
TTTCTTCTAATTGGGGGCAGTGCTTCAATCTAACAACATTGAAGATGGCCAACAACAGTATCACAGGAGAGATACCACGAGCTCTTGGAATGGCGAGTAATATTCAATATCTCGACCTCTCTTCGAATCAACTAGTTGGAGAGATTCCAAAGGAATTGCAAAGCTTGAAATTGTTGTTCAACCTTTTATTGAATGACAACAATCTCTCAGGCAGTATTCCACTGGAAATAGGTATGCTTTCTGTTCTTGCAAATCTTAACCTGGCCGCAAATAATCTGAGTGGTCCCATCCCAGGGCAACTAGGACAGTGCACCAAACTGTTGAACTTGACTTTGAGTATGAATGGATTTAGTGAAGCTATTCCATTTGAGATCGGTAACTTGAGGTCCCTCCAATATCTTGATCTCAGTCAGAATCTTTTGGTAGGAGAAATTCCACAGCAACTAGGTGGATTGAAAAACCTGGAGACGTTGAATTTCTCACACAACAAGTTGTTTGGTGCTATTCCGTCGGCTTTCGACTCCTTGCTGGGCTTGACGATTGTTGACTTATCCTATAATGAGTTAGAAGGGGCAATTCCGGACATTCAACCCTTTCGCAATGCTCCATTTGAAGCCTTAAGAAATAACAGAGGTTTGTGTGGAAATGCCACTGGTTTGGTAGCTTGTCCTTCATCTGCAGGCCTCAAGTTGAATAGAAAAGGGAACAAAATGTTGGTTATTTATATTGCAGTCCCGATTTTGTGCTCTTTGCTTCTTGTTTTCGTTATAATTGCAATGATTTTCGCACATTTCCGACGACTGGATAAGAGAACAGGTGATTCAGAAGCAAAGAAAGAAAACCTTTTCACCATATGGAGCTATGACGGGAAAATGGTGTATGGAAGTATTGTTGAAGCAACAGAAAGATTTGACACCAAATTTTGCATTGGACAAGGAGGCCATGGAAGTGTCTACAGAGCTCAGTTGCCTACTGGTCAGGTTGTCGCTGTGAAGAAGCTTCATTCCCAATTCGAAGAAGACGTTGCCAATTCAAAAGCTTTTGTAAGTGAGATTCTTGCCTTAACTGAAATAAGGCATCGCAACATCGTCAAACTTCATGGCTTCTGTGCACATAATCTTCACTCGTTTCTGGTTTACGAGCTTTTGGAAGGTGGAAGCCTTGATTATATGCTGCGAAATGATGAACTAGCAACTGCTTTCAACTGGGTAAACAGGATAAATGTCATCAATGATTTGGCGAATGCTTTATCTTATATGCACCATGACTGCTCTCCTCCAATAATCCACCGTGACATATCAAGCAAGAATGTTCTGTTTGATAGACAATTCGTAGCTCACATATCCGATTTCGGTACTGCTAGAATTCTGAAGCCTGATTCTTCAAATTGGACTTCATTTGCAGGCACATTTGGCTATGCAGCTCCAGGTAATGATACTATCCAAATCATGGCCAATGATCAACTTGAGTTAGGACTGATAATCTTTTTGTTTTCTTGACAGAGTTTGCTTATACATTGGAAGTGAACGAAAAGTGTGATGTCTATAGCTTCGGAGTGTTGACGTTGGAAATAATAATGGGAAAGCACCCAAGCGATCTCATCACATCTTTTTCATCGTCACATTCATCCTTTCCACTGTGTGTAAGTGATCAATTAGTCGAAGAATCTTTGGACGATCGCCTGTCAAAACCTGAGGATCAAATGGCCAGAACCATAGTCTCCATTGCAAAACTTGCTATTTCGTGCTTGCATCCTAATCCACATTTTCGTCCGACCATGCAACATGTTTCTCAGGAGCTGTCATCGCTCTAGACTGCTTAATGTTCTTTAGAAGCCAACATTTTGGAAACTTCCCAAGTAACACAATAAATGTAGCAAAGACTGCAATAGCTGCAGTATACTCGAACTTAAGTACTTTGCATTAGCTGAATGAGGTTTCAATTTACCAGTGAAAATAGTATTTGCATACATACTATTTTAATAAGAAGAGAATGTTTAACGTAAATTGCAGGCCCAAGCCTACATTTCCCTGCTTCTATATTGTTATTTATTGCACAAATACAATACTGTGAAATATTATAGACAGGAGAAATAATCTCTATCTATTACACAGATTTTTTTTAAACAATAAAAATAAGAATTATCAAGTAATTACTAGTTATCTTCAATATCAGTACTAGCATAATTCTTGGGCTCAAGTTTATCACTTGACATGATAGTTCCACTATGACCTTGTAAGTTCAACAAGGGTTCAGTCACAATGAGCTTGGATTGCAACCAAAGAAAGGACAATAATGGAAGACCCTTAGTCAAAATGTCGCAATTTGAGCTTGGGATGGAGTATGTCGAACTCTAAGGTCACTACATTCCACTTTCCCACGAACAAAATAGAAATCAATTTCAAAGTGCTTGGACTTACGATGAAAAACAAGATTTGCTACGAGATAAGTGGCAAATAAATTATCACAAAACAATATCAGAGCTTGAGGAACAGACATAACTCATGAAGTAAATGTTGAAGCATATGCCTTTAGCAACAGCAATAGCTAAAGCTTGATACTCAGCTTTAGTACTAGATCGCAATACCACTTTTGCTTCCTAGAAACCCAACTAAAAAGATTTCCATTGAAATAAACACCAAACTTATAAGTGGAGCGAAAATCGACAAAATCTCGGACCCAATATGCATCCAATTAAATGACAATACTGTTATGAACGATCAATCATAATAATTAAAGAATAAGTACGAAAATCACAAATACACACAAATTTACGTGGTTTATCAAAATTTGGTTACGTCCACAGGCGGTTAGAGTTTTATTTTACTGTGAATTGTTTTCGACATAGGTACACTAAAAGAATAGAACGTATTTATATTATCAAGGCTTGGTATAAAGTCCAAAATATATTATCAGGCTCCATATCTTAACAGAAACTACAACAGTTTAGCCTGCATTTCAAATCTCTGTCAGAAATATTTGTCACTCAAGATGATCTGAATATTAAAATTGTCTTACTAGTTTACCTTCTACTTGAAACTTTTTAAATGGTAATTCAATTTTAAAATGGGATTGTTAATTACAACAACCTTCTTTACAATTTGGGGCCCGAAAATCAATAGATTAATTAAACTCAATTTTTGAATAAAATAACGTGATGTTTGATAGTTAAAGAACTAATTAATCAAAATGATGATGTTTTAACCCCTGACCTAATCGAGTTTCAAGATGCCGAAATCGGCTAGTTGTTATTCCAAATAATAAGACAATTTTAAATAATTAAAGTGATAATACACTTCTAAATAAATTTGATTTATTCAACACCGTCTATTACTCTTTTTCAAGTAAGTTTCAAGTACATGAGGGACTCAATTATCAAAAAAAATAAATTTTAATAAACATAAAATTCATTAAAATATAAATAATTTCTTTAATGTAAATCGTGATTAAAAAAATCTTAATATGCATTCACCTTTAAAATTTGATAAAAATTAAATAATATTTAAATATTCATGAATTAAATGAAATTTAAAATTTATTAATAAAAGCACTTTATATTTAGAAAATTTTTAGTGACAATTATTATTATGTAATTATGTTCAAAGTATTTATATTTTAATTTTATAAAAATAATGTTCATAAATTTATTATATTAAAATTAATTTATAAATATTTAATTATTGTAGGATCCCCCTTTATACATGTATACCTCTTTCATCCTCGTCTTCACCTCCTAAGATTATTGTTTTACAAAACCATCATCTTCTTCTATTCTTCATCGTTGGCAATTCTAGTCAGCCAATTATATATGCAACCAGCTCCTTTGTTCGATCCCGTGACAGCCATACCTATTTTACCTATTTTACCTCACAATAACTCTGAAATCATCACAAAAATTGAGAAAAACATTCGGAGAAAAATTTAAATCTTTAAGACATCGCCTCTTGTGAGTATTGTCAAGCACCACCATCACCATTAGACTCCCTTTAACTCTATTTTTTCAAGTTAGCTACCATCAGCTTCGTAGCACTTACTCTGAGCAGTGTCGATTGCAGCATATCTACTTCTACTTATGCTTTTCAATTGTTTTCACTTGTACTTGCACTCGTACTCTAGCCTCCGTATTGATATGATTTAATTTATTGAAAAAATTATGATGCCCACTAACATTATTGTAATTTACTGTATTTGTACTTATGCATGCTCATATTGTTATTTAATTTTTGAGATTTTTACATTTATTTCTAATTTGGATTTCGAGTTTCACGTGATATTAAAGTTATTTATTAAAATGTTGAATAGGTTATAAAAGTCTTTCTAAAGTAAAAGTAAAAGATGAATATGAATATGAAGAGACATCGAACATTTTCTAATAAAAGTAAAATTTATAATCATTATGCAACATATTAATTAATTATTAATTCCGACAAAAGATCTGAGAGAAACACGAGGGAGTGAGCAACCGAGAGTTTGTTGGGAAAAATCGGGTAATTTTTTCCTCTAAGATAAGTAACTAGTAAAGTGAACCGATTCAGTAATACCCAAGAAAGATCACCGAGCGGACTCCTAAGACAGTATTACCATTCCACGTAAAATCCCAGGAAAGGGCGGAGGGGTCACAAACGGTCC
>JAOQMQ010000003.1:2976501-2987940 GCA_027563845.1 Erythroxylum subrotundum
TGAGACTAACTTTCATCTTTTCTTTCAATGTGGCTACTCTTCCTCCATTTAGGCCAAAATGCCTAATTACTTAAACTTGGATTGTTTCTACAATAGCTGGAATGAAATCCTAGTTTGGGCTGATAATCAATACAAGAAAGTGGGTAAAGATCAGATATGATTAAACCTTTGTCTCAATTGCACTTCATACTCCACTTGGAAGGAAAAGAACTCAAGGATTTTCAGGATTTCTAAATCTAACAAATATGTTCTTGCTCATAAAGTGAGTTGTTGGATTAGAGAAATTATAGTTGAAATTGAGCTCCTCTCTCAGAAGTAGATGGAACTTAGAATGAATAGTTGTTGTCTCTAAGTAGTCTCATTATTTAATATGTAATGCTAATTTTGTTGTATCCTTAATACCTTTTGTCTCTTTAACAGCTCTGCATTGTAATCAGCTTTTGGCTATCCTATAGTGCTTGTTAATGAAATTATTTCTTTAAAAAAAAACATATTAATTAATTATTTAATTATTTCTAAAATGACATTTTAAATAAATTATTTAATAAATTAACTCTTTGAAATTAATTGGCAATTTTGATCTAATTAATATTTAGAAATTTAACATGTTTTCATCTTCTAAATTATTAAAATGTAAAACAATTCACCAATCACAATTATGAAACCTTTAAATTAATGTTCAATCCCAACTCAAAATATAAAACCTCGATTCAAATTAAGCCTAATCACAACTACGTTTGGCAATGGGTCAGGCCACCAACGGCATGAATCATCCCAAACTTTCCAAATTCAGCTTAGACATACATTAAGACCCAATCCAGCTTTAAAACAAATTAAGCTTAGAGCTAACAACCTGAACTCAAACCGATTAAGTTTAGATCTTGCGACTCAAGCTTAAACCTAATTGGACTAAATGAATCAGATTCCAAGTGCTTCAAAGCTCAAACTCGAGCAAGTCGACCAAAAAGACGCTTGAAAACTTTGATTCGGTTCACTTAATAATAAAATAATGTCGTTTTGTTACGTAAACAAAACAAACATCATTTCTTATATAAATGAGATTGAACTTTAGGCCAAGTTTGAATTGCGAAATCTAAATTTGGTCGTAATTCAGAATTTAAAAATTAAAAGCAAATTCAAACTTAATACAAAATCAAATTATCTCATATTGAGTATGATAATTTTAGATCGGGTTAAACTTAAACCCTTTGCCAAGCCTAAACACAAACAGGACATGAAACCTTTGAATTAGTGTGTACATGACTACAAATCTACTGGCTAGACAATCAAAAAAGTGAGAAGGAACGAAAAGACTAGGAAAACAAATCTAAGTGGCCACTATGGTCAATGACTTTAAGAATATTTAGGTCTTCTTTTCTTTTGGGTTTTTTATGAGATAATTTAGGAGGGGTCTTAACCATAATTTTGAAATCCGAACCGGATCGGCCGGTTTAATCGATTCGATTGGTGACCGTTCTGCTATCCGGTCCGGGTCACCCTTAAAAATCAGTTTCTAATTAAACCAGTGAGAACCGGTCAATTTGAATCGGGACTGGTCGAACCGGTTCAACCATTGGTTCAATAAATTTTTTATTTTTTATTTTTTTAATATTTTTATATTATTTGGTATATTTTTCTATTTTTTCAAATATTACTAATATTATATATAATTAAATATATTTATTACGTAATTATGATGTCGTACCGATTCGACTGATGGTCGAACCGGTCGAACCGATAACCAATAAGACTTCCAGTTCAACGTCCGATCTGAGTTTCAAAACCTTAGTCTTAACTATAAGAAGACACCTAAACTTAGTCTTAATTATAAGAAGACACCTTTAAATCATCCACGGCCAAATATTTAGGTCTTCTTTTATACGTAAGTGAAGCCAATGTACCAACACAATTGAAAATGGCCTTGCAACTGAAAAAGCTGTCCGAAACTCCGGCTTTTCTCTACAGTTTCCTTTCTTCCGCAACGCTCACTATTCTGTTCCTCATGGTTCTCTCTTCCACGTTTGTCTCTAACTTTCCCGCAACTCCTATTTTCGCTTATGCAAATGAAGCAAACATGATGAGCAGAACAGAGGAAGAAGCTAAAGCTCTGCTAAATTGGAAGTCCACTCTTGACAACCAAAGCCAGTTGGTGTTATCTTCTTGGGCTGGAATTAGCCCTTGTGACTGGAAAGGAATAGCTTGTGATAGCTCTGGAAGTGTTGCGTATCTCAACCTCTCATATCATGGTTTAACTGGTACACTTCAAAATCTTAACTTTTCTTCGCTCCCTAACCTCTTGAGTCTTGATCTTTCAATCAACTCATTCTATGGTTCTATACCCCAAGAAATTGGTAACCTTTCCAGGATCATCTTGCTAGACTTGTCCTATAATATTTTTTCTGGGAATCTGCCCTCCGAGATAGGGAAGTTGTCAAATTTGTTAAACTTGTGGATTGGTGTCAATAAGCTTTTTGGTTCCATTCCTGTAGAGATAGGTACGCTAAGATCTGCTCGAACTATTGATTTGTCAAGCAATAGTTTCACTGGTTCAATACCTCCCATTGGAAACTTGACCAACTTGTTGCGCGTCCACCTTGATCAAAATAGACTTGTTGGATCCATCCCTCAAGAAATTGGGTTACTCAAGTTTCTTGAACTTCTTGATTTATCAACAAACAATCTCACTGGCACCCTTCCTGCTTCTATAGGAAATGTCAGTGCCATCGGGAGGCTCTTCCTTTACAGAAACCAATTATCTGGCTCGATCCCTCCAGAAATTGGTCGTCTAATTTCTCTCAGAGTGGTTGATCTGTCGGAAAATAGATTGATAGGCAAAATTCCTGAATCTATCGGAAACTTAACAAACCTATCAGGTCTTGCCCTGTTTCGAAATAAACTTTCTGGATCCATTCCTGCAGGATTAGGTGAACTTAAATCCCTTGTCGATCTTAGATTATTCACCAATCAACTCTCTGGTTCTCTTCCTCCAAAGATTGACAGTCTCACACGTCTGAGAACTTTTCTGTTGTCGGAAAATGGATTCACCGGTCAGTTACCACAAAACATATGCACTGGTGGTTCATTGGAATATTTAACTGCAGACAGCAACCACTTTACAGGTTCTGTCCCACGAAGCTTACAGAATTGCCACAGCTTGCTCAGAGTCAGGCTTGAAGGAAACCAACTAACGGGGGACATTTCTCAAGTCTTCGGGACATATCCTCTTTTGAGCTTCATAGATTTGAGCAATAACAGATTCTATGGCGAGCTTTCTCCAAATTGGGGGCAGTGCAATAATCTAACAACGTTGAAGATGTCCAATAACGGTATCACTGGTGAGATACCCGGAGCACTTGGAACGGCAAGCAAGCTACAGTATGTCGACCTCTCTTTCAATCATCTTGTTGGACAGATTCCAAAGGAATTAGAGGGCTTGAAGTTGTTGTTCAATCTTTCCTTGAGCTATAACGAGCTTTCGGGTTCCATTCCCAACGAAGTTGGGATGCTGTCTCGGCTTGAGCACATTAACTTGGCTGGAAATCATCTGAGTGGTCCAATCCCAGAACAATTAGGACAGTGCACGAAGCTGCTTGATTTGAACTTAAGCAGGAATGAATTTAGAAAAGATATTCCATCTGGGATTGGTGATTTGATCTCCCTCCAAAGTCTTGATCTTAGCCAGAACATGTTGACAGGACAAATACCAGTCAAACTTGGTGGTTTGAGAAACCTGGAGACAATGAACCTTTCCAGCAACAAGTTGTCAGGTTCTATTCCATCAACATTTGAGTCAATGAGGAGCTTGACGACTGTGGACTTATCCTATAACCAGTTAGAAGGCGCCATCCCTGACCTTGAAGCCTTTCACAAGGCTCCGTTTGTGGCTTTAAGCAATAACAAAGGTTTATGTGGAAATGCCACTGGCTTAAGGGCATGCCCTTCATCAACAATCCACAGTACTGATCAAAAAAGCAGCAGAAACTTATCCATTTTGGCTGCTATATTATGCATACTGTTTCCGGTATTCGTTATGGTTGGAGTTTTCTATACATATTACCCTAAACTTAAGAAAAAATTTAGCAATTCAGAAGCAGGAAAAGCAATTCCTTTCGCTACATGGAAAAATGACGGGAGTGTTAGGTACGAAAGCGTCATGGAAGAGAAAAAGGTTCTGAGGCCACGCGCCGTTGAAAGTTAAGGGTATTAGGTGCAATGGACCCATAACACTTCTTTTAATCCCTATCTTTCGTAAACTTTTTATTTCAGTCCTTGGCTATGCTACTATTTGCCCTAGAATACATGAAAATGAATGATTTCTGTCAACTTTTCAACAAATTTTTCAGATACGTAAAAATAAAAGATACAAACTTTTTTTAGTCTTACTTATTTTAAGAAATATTTTTAAAAAAAAGGGAAAATTTACCTTAGAAGACTTAGAGGAAATTAAGGTAAATATATGGTGAGAGTCTTATTTTATAAGATATTACTGGTTTATACTTTATAACAAATCAGTTGATTGTAATTTTTACGACATAATTATCTAAATAAATTTTTTATCTTATGTATATTTGTTTAATTAAATGATGCATAGGATAAAGTTCATACGATAAATATAATAAAATATGAAAAATTATAATTATGAAATTGATATTACATTTATGTATTACCTGTAAATTATTAATAACTAGTGTTCTCGTAAGACTAAACATTAATAGAGCATAAAAGATTAATGCATGTTATATTTCTTTCTTATGAATTAAGTAAATAATTTCATAAACTAAAGTACGAAGATATTTAAAGAAACATGTGAGGTTAACTTGCTTGAGAATTGTCCTTGGACTCGATCCCGAGCACGGACACATTACAGCTTGTTAGAAAACAAGTACTAAACTGACTTGATATATGAATTCTATTTAAAAAATTAGAATATTCTATTATTTTTCATTAATATTGATACAAAAAAATATTGGCTAAGGTAGAATAACATTTTGAAATGATATTCAAATATTATTAATTGAATCAATTATTAATAATGGAGAACTAATATAATTGAACAACAGACATTTCTATGTTTTGTTTATGTTTAATATTTTTGAAATATTATATGATGAAATGATTGAATTATGTAAAAAATCATGTATAAAATGATTAGTTCAAATTACTTTAACATTTCTAATATTTAGTTAGTCATGATACGTTGGTAGATAGGGATCTTGTTCAGTTAATATAAATTATTTAATTAAAAAATTAAAGATAAATTATGATAAATCATATATCTTAAATATGATATAAGGTTATGCTTTATATCTATTGTCATCATATTTAAGAACTTAGGACATAGACAAAGAGTAGGTGAAGAGAGAAAAATATATTTTAATCAAATTGAACTTGATTATAAAGTTTAAGAAAGTTTAAAGTTTGATTGTAAGATATTTAATAAATAAAAATAAATATGAGGTATCAAATTTTATTTGGGTTTAGTTAGTAGTTAACTGAAATTAATTGTAATTCTAATTAAATTATAATTAAATTGCTAAAATTTTCAAAACTCACTATAAATAGACATAAGTCGAACTAACGCTCCTGCTTACTTTTCTTTTCTCTACTTATAGAGTTCTCTCAACTTATTCATGTAGATATCATCATAAGTTAAACACATTCAGGATTATGATAGATGCAATTTCAAAAACAATTCAAAGAAAACTGCAAGAAAATAAATCAAAATACATTAATAAGGTATGATTTACATTTATATTTTATTATGTTCATATATCAATCATACTACAGAATCTAAAATAATTTTAGATTTTGGGCAATCAAAAATTAGTTAAATCTTAAATTTAAGTGGTCCAACCATTATATTGAATTTTTCTAATAAAATTTAGGCACTTAATATTAATATAAAAAATTTATTATTGGTATCAAGATTATATTTTTACTTGCAATTTATATATTATTCTAAAAAAATGTTACTAAATTTTAATTAATAAGTGACATTCAATTTAAATTAGATAAATAACCATCATTTCAATAATAATTATTACTATCATAACTAATATTGTCTAAATTATTTTTATATTAATTAAAAATCATTTTTTACATTCCTAATTTTCAGATTATCTCATATTAAATTTTCTAATTTATCATTAGAGTCAAATGTGATATAAATACAATAAAGGGCTCAATTTTCAAAATGGTTGAAATTTATGGGTAAAAGGTTGAAGATTTCTAGTGAAATTCGAGATAATTGCGATGCTATTTACGTAAGATTACTACACGTAAGATTATAGTAGTAACCTTACGTAAGATTACTACATGTAAGATTATATGATGTAGGGTCCGTTAAAACATAATTAAGCTATTTGATTTGAATTGGGTTAACCTTAGACACATAAAGTAAAGGGAATTGAAGGACTTCCTGCACACTAAGGACACTCTTGTCACTCCTAACAAGTCAGTCAACTTTTGTTTCTTTCCCAAGTCATTGTATATAATTCGTTGCGTGAAATCGGGGTTAACTTTAGACGAATGAAATCGTTTTCATGTGACTGACGAGCTAAAGTCTCAACCAAATCATCTTCTTTTTCTTTGTCGCGTGCTGCATGCATAAACCGATGATGTTCACTTTTGACCGCCCAATCAATAATTAAAAAATCAATTCGGTTTTAGCTAATTTAATTTTTGAACCAATTAAGTTTTCGGTTCTATTTTTTATTTTTTTGTTTTATTTATTGTAATAACCCTTGTTGTTAATAACTAATTAGTTTATTAATTAATCGGTCAATTTTTATAAATTAATCAATATTACAAACAATAATTAATTAATTAACTATAATTTTCTTTTTAAATCAAACTTCAAAATTTTCAATCGATTATATTTTAAATTTTTTAATCAATTTCATGACGATCTAATATTACCTAAACCTTTTAAATCTTAAATCTCTTATATTAGCGTCCATCTACAATTGATTATCGATATAAAAGAAAATTATTTTACTGATCAAATATTTGCAATGCATGTAAAAAAACATAGTATAATCAATTCTTATTATTGAACAACTTTAGATATAATTCAAATTTTATTTGAACAACATCTTTAATAAAACAAAAATCATTACAAGAAAATTATAAATTATTGACGAAAAATTCCTGACGGAAAAAAATTATGTAGTAAATTAACGACAGAAATTAATTTTTATCAGTAAACTTGTCGAAAAAAATGATATTTTATGATAAAAAAATTCATCGGTAAAGGAAGAGAGAATTTATCTGCGAAACTTTACCTACAGGATAGAAGTCGTCATCAAAATAGGCGCTAATAGTTCTCGGTAAAAGTTAACGACGAAGTTTACGACGGAAAGTAAATTTGTGAGATATCATCATTGTCCACAACGTTTAAGAGATTTGAACTCAATTTTCAAAAAAAATTAAAATTTATGATTAAAAAATAATTAATTAAGATCTTAACCGATCTTCTACTTGGGATGATACACTCCTTCACTGCTAACAATCAATTTATTATTGATTAATATCGAACGGTTGTTGCAAATTATAACAACTTCCGTTAATTTTTCTGCACCTGAAGACATTTTATTAGTCAATTCGTATAATAATATACGAACATAATTGTCCATCTTTTCCATTACAACTTTTAGACTGGAGAATTATTAGGTCGCTGAGAAGAATGATGAAGAATCTTCTGTGATGGGGAAGACTGTAAATTGAGAAGTTGACTCTATCCAGACGTTGGTCTCCTTGGCACATGCAAACTTAATTCTTCTGTATAACTTCAATCAGCTAATATTTCCATTAAGCAACCTGAATTTATCAGTGAACCTATATAATCTGCTGGAGGGATTAACCTTAATTAACTCGGAATGACTTTGGTCCTGATGATGCTGTCCAAAAAACATGTTTCACTCCACTTCTTGCACCGTCCTACCATTCTCACTCTCTTTTTCTATATGAATTTATGTCATTCACCTGCCACTAATGTTCCGGCAAATAATAGTCATGTCAGGGAGGAGGTCGAAGCAACGGCTCTGTTAAATTGGAAATCCACTCTTGACAACCAAAGTCAGCTGGTGCTATCTTCTTGGACTGGAAGTAGCCATTGCAACTGGAAAGGAATAGCCTGTGATAGCTCTGGAAGTGTGGCCTATTTCAACCTTTCACTTCACGGTTTGACGGGTACACTCCAAAATCTCAACTTCTCATCTTTCCGTAACCTCATTCATCTTGATCTTTCCCTCAATTCATTACACGGATCCGTACCACCACAGATTGGTAATCTTTCCAAACTTGTCCTGCTCGATTTGTCCTACAATCGTCTTTCTGGGAAACTTCCCCCTGAGATTGGAAAATTGGCAAATATGTCATACATGTGGCTTGGTGTCAATCAGCTTTCTGGTTCCATTCCTGAAGAGCTAGGCTTTCTAACGTCTCTTAATTCTTTTGATTTATCCAGCAATTATTTCACAGGTTCCATCCCTTCTATTCGAAACTTGACCAACTTATTGCGCATTCATCTTGATAATAACAGTATATCAGGATCCATTCCTCAGGAAATTGGATTGCTAAAGTCCCTGGAAGTCCTTGATTTTTCAAGAAACATTCTCACTGGCATAATTCCTGCTTCTTTAGGAAACTTGAGTAGCATGACCCAAATCTACCTTTTCAAAAACAATTTGTCGGGTAGTATCCCTGAAGAACTTGGACTTCTAAGATCTCTTGAACTTCTTGATTTGTCAGAAAACAGATTGACAGGACCAATCCCCACGTCCATTGGAAACTTAACAAACCTAAAAGGCCTTGCCGTGTATCAGAATAGACTTTCAGGATCCATCCCTTCAGGAATAGGAGAACTTAAATTCCTGACCGATCTAAAATTGTTCACCAATCAACTTTCAGGTTCTCTTCCCCCACAGATGAATAATCTTACACAACTGAGAAGTTTGCTTTTGTCTGAAAATAGACTCACTGGCCATTTACCACAGGACATATGCATTAGTGGCACATTTAAAAATCTCACTGTAGAGAGCAACTACTTCACAGGTTCTGTGCCGAAAACCTTAAAAAACTGCAGCAGTTTGGTGAGGGTCAAGCTCGAAGGAAACCAGCTTACAGGAGACATTTCTGAAGTCTTTGGCATATATCCTCAGTTGGACTTCATAGATTTGAGTTCCAACAAATTTTATGGCGAGATTTCTCCGAATTGGGGACAATGCTACAATTTAACAAGTTTGAAAATCTCCAACAACAATATCACTGGCCAGATACCTCAAGCACTTGCATTGGCAACGAGGTTACAATACCTTGACCTTTCCTTCAATCAGCTAGTAGGAGAGATTCCAAAGGAATTGCAGAACTTGACGTTATTGTTCAACCTTTTGTTGAATAACAACAAGCTTTCGGGAACCATTCCTCTTGAAATCGGGACGTTGTCTCTTCTACAGTATCTTAATTTAGCTGCAAACAACTTGACTGGCTCCATCACTGGAAAACTGGGACAGTGCATGAAACTGTTGGATTTGAATTTGAGTATGAATAGATTCACGAACCATATACCACCTGAGATCGGTAATCTGAATTCGCTTCGGACACTTGATCTTAGTCAGAATCAGTTGACAGGAGAAATACCACAGCAACTAGATGGATTGAAAGTCTTAGAGACATTGAATCTTTCACACAACAATTTGTCTGGTTTAATTCCATCAGATTTTGACACCATACGTAGTTTGACAACTGTTAACTTATCCTATAATCAACTAGAGGGCGCCATTCCTGACCTTAGTGCCTTCCACAACGCGCCATTTGAAGCCTTGAGGAATAACAAAGGCTTGTGTGGAAATGCTACTGGTTTGAAACCTTGTCCTCCGTCAACAATCCACAGGTCAAGTCGAAAAAGGATCAGACACCTAATTATGTTTCCTATAATCTCGCCTCTCTGCACACTGCTTCTTCTGCTTATAGTTGGATTTGTTTCCATATATTTCTGGCAAGTGAAGAAAAGAAAAGGAGATGCAGAACGAGAAAAGGGGAATCTTTTTCAAGTGTGGGACTATGACGGGAAAATAGTGTACAGAAGCATTATCGAAGCTACAGAACGATTCGATCCCAAGTTTTGCATTGGACAAGGGGGTCATGGAAGTGTCTACAAAGCTGAATTGTCCACCGGACAGGTTGTTGCTGTGAAAAAGCTTCACTCTCCAGTAGATGAACTCGACGAAGCCAATTCAAAAGCTTTTACAAGCGAGATCCGCGTCTTAACCGAACTAAGACATCGCAACATTGTCAAGCTTCACGGGTTCTGCGCACATGGTCTTCACTCTTTTCTGATTTATGAGTTCCTGGAAGGTGGCAGCCTTCAAACTATGCTTCTGAGTGATGAACAAGCAAGTGCTTTCGGATGGGAGAAGAGAACAAATGTCATAAATGATTTAGTAAATGCTTTATCTTATATGCACCATGACTGCTCTCCTCCAGTAGTCCACCGTGACATATCAAGCAAGAACATTTTGTTTGATCGAGAATTCCAAGCTCACATATCCGATTTCGGAACTGCTAGAATTCTGAACCCTGATTCTTCAAACAGGACTTCATTTGCGGGCACTTACGGATATGCAGCTCCAGGTAATAATATTTACATTTTGCACGTAATATTCAACTTGGCTTATGAGCTGATATCTTTCTTAAATTGCAGAGTTTGCTTATACTTTGGAAGTGAACGAGAAATGTGATGTGTATAGCTTCGGAGTTCTGGCATTGGAAATAGTAATGGGGAAGCATCCAAGCGATCTTATCTCGTCTTTGTCAACATCTAATATTCAAGATGATCTGCTATCAGAACTGTTGGACCATCGCCTCATACCTCCTGAGAATCAAATAGCTGAAATTATAACCGCTATTGTGAAATTTGCCATTTCATGCTTGCGTTCCAATCCACAATCTCGTCCAACCATGCAGTATATTTCTCTGAAGCTATCTACTCAGATTCCTCCTTCTCGGAAGGAAATCCAGACTCATTCCAGTAATCTCCGAATAAAAAGATCAAGTGTGTGTGTATGAAGGATGACTGATCATACACCTATGAATTGCGATTGCGGATTATTGTAATAATTTGTGATAAATGTGGACTTAACTATTGATAATAAAATCGCAATTGCATCAATTGTGGTGTACGATCTAAAATCTTGAATAAAACTATTTCATTTCATACTTTATTGATCATTACGTCATTGGGAAAAACTATTAATACAAGTGGAAACTAGTAAGTTCCATTCCACGTTTTTAACTACCAATACAATTTCACCCTGCAAATAAAAACCCTTCAGCAGTTTACATATCCGTCAAATAATTGGAGAGCTTCACATGCGATGCAGGATCTTTCCTTCTCTTTTTCTTGAAATGCTTCGAAGCAGCTTTCAACACCTTGTTCCA
>JAOQMQ010000003.1:3051141-3063534 GCA_027563845.1 Erythroxylum subrotundum
TGGCCTAAACTATCTCAGAAAATGCAAGAAGCTCCAATCCATCATAGCAAGGCTTTACACAGTGCATCAGGGTAACATAAAATCATTATAGTAAATTACCAACATCCATCACAATGCAATCAGAGAAGATCATAAGCTGTCAAGAAAGACTAGTAATTTAATTAGATATCAAAAACCACTTACTTCGTCGTCGTCGTCGTCGTCGTCGTCGTCATCTTCTGCATCGGAATCATTTAGTCCACCAGCTCTGCCCAGTAGCTCTTTCAACTCCTTCCCAGACTTGCTTAGTCCTCCTTCATCCTCATTTTCTTCATTCTCGTCTTCTTCATCCTATAAAATATTTAGATATCTAAACATTACGGAAAAATTTCGTTGTAAAGCTGAAATTGTAATAGTTTTATTATCTATTAGGCTAAAATAACAGCATTACGAATTCAGAAGCCTATCAACAACAAAGGCTAGATTCTAGAACTTAAATCAAAGTCTGTCTACAACAAGACTACAAAAATTGTTAAAACTAGAGAATGTTCAACATCTTTCTATACTTATAAACAAATTTCTAATGAGATATCTCCCCATTTTCTATCTCCATAGCCATGCACTACCTCTAACCAACTTCCTGAGGCATAACCATCATCTAAAACAGTCTTTTAACTATCGTGCTTCACTACAACAGGAGTAAGACACCAAAAGTGAAAAAGTAAAAAAAAAGAAAAAAGAAGTAAAGATGGAAAATGGGTATAGGGAAACCAATGAGTTTAACAATTAATCATTGTCATCTGTCATATAGATCTTGCTATAGTAGCCTGAGCTTTGAGAAAGGGAAAAAAAGAAAAGATAAAACACAGAATGCAAAACACAGACCTGCTTTATTTCTGGGGGAGCTGGAACCTCAGGAGCCAAATCTTCCCGCTCTTCAGGATCATTACCAACAGCTTCATCATCATCAGTGAAAATTTCTTCATGCTCCCAATCATCACCTAGAAACAACAGAAAGATATCCACAACAGAATTTAGACTATCTGATTGATGTATTCAATACACCTTGTAACATTTAAACACGAATGAAGTTCAGACCAAAAGAGAGGAAAGCAGCAGATTAATAGAAAGAAGGGAATGCGATCATAAGCATGCAATAAAAAGTATCTGTATACTCCACATAACGATGGTGAAAGAGGAAGAAATTAAGAATTTGGTATCAGCAATTGAGATTAAGAATACTGAAGTGTGAAGACAAACATGTACCTTTTCCTATATCATCATCGTCCATATCATGGAATGAAGTTCAGACCAAAAGAGAGGAAAGCAACAGATTAATAGAAAGAAGGGAATGCGATCACAAGCATCCAATAAAAAGTATCTGTATACTCCAGATAACGATGGTGAAAGATGAAGAAATTAAGAATTTGGTATCAGCAATTGAGATTAAGAATATCGAAGTGTGAAGACAAACATGTACCTTTTTCTATATCATCATCGTCCATATCATGATCACCTCCCCTTCGTCCTTCTTCATCATCATCACCACTCCGTTTATTGAGTCCAAGCCTATTCTTCCTAGCTGCCTCTTCTTCTTCATCTTCTTCTGCCCTGTCGGAGACATTGCCTTCTTCCTCTTCGTCAGTAGTCTTTTTACGTCCTCTTCCACTAGTAACACCACTCTCCTTCTCATCAAATTTCTCCACTTCACCAAATGCTGCAGCTCCATTATTTGCAGCCTTCATCATCCATCTTTGATATCCATCTGCAGTCTTTCTCCTGTTCTTCATCTTCTCTTCTGCCTCCTCCAAAGTAAGTTGCTTATATTGTGCAACCTTGTTAAAGTTGTACCTATTAAACATGCCAAGCATGGGAGAAACAAGAGTGTTTAAGACACATCGTCAATATCAAGCAAATCTTAAGTAGAGACTTCTTGAATGAAACTATCACGTTCCCTAGGAAAAAAAAAACATTCACAAGAAAAATGGATTACAAGGGAAAACATAGACATGAATAAGACTTGGAAGTAAAAGAAGAGAAAGAACAAGTTTCGGTTTCATTTTTCCCGTATTTTTGGTTGAAAGTCAATTTCCTTTCCTAAATGAGAATCCAAATCCATTTTTTAAAGAAAATCACGTATTTTTGGACGTGAATAAGACTTGGAAGTAAACTCAACAAAGGAAGAAACTTAGACAGTTGTCTACTATATATTACTGAATGCTCCAAAATCCTAATAAAAAAGCTTTGGGCCACAATTGCACAAAAATTTTAAATCTCATACCAAGAACCAGCAGGGATAGCATTGAACTCTTTCCCTTGCATCATCAATAAGTAGTAGGTCGCTGATTGAGAACCTTCAAGATGACCCTGGAACTGAAACTGACCTGTTTCATCTTCCAACATCCAAGGCTTGTTCTTGTACTTCTCCTATGTGAGTGAAGTTTCAGAAAATATTGAAAAAAAGAGCATTTCAGTAACTGACCAATATCCAGATGATTCTTAATCATTCAATTTCAGTCTATACTGTCAATGATCCAGAATTTGACTGACATTTATATGTTGTAGCAGATTTTATCTGTCTCTTTCTCTAATTTTGATTGAGTTTGACAAAGGCAGAATGAAGGTGTCAATTCATTCTGACAATAATAGGAAAAGCCACATAAAAATTCTGATTTATCCATGACTTTCCATTTACAAAGGTCCCAACTGAAAAGTTAAAATTCAGAACTAACTAGAAGTTATTAAGAAGAGAAATGCATGTACTATTATCATTCACATAATTAACATAGATGGTATAATGAAGTTAAGAAGATAGAAGTTAATTTCATGTGAACTAATCAAATCAATCCTCCACACAATGTCAAAATCTCAAAAAATAATCATGACCAAATATCATTATTTATGGTCTCAAAGGGTTTATGTAGAATGTCAAGAGTCTAAGAACAACTAATCTTCCAAGAAGAAAAGCAGGCCGATACAAAGAGACATCGCATGTAAGCAAAGCAACAATTTAAGAATATATACCCGCAAAGCATCGGTAAGTTGGCGTCCTTGAAGTCCATCTTTATGTAGAGTCCATTTATTCTCTGCATTTTTCTTCCTCGAAAAAGTTGGTAGTCCATTCATAAATCTACCAATAAAGTAGTTCTTCTCACTGCTAGGACTAGCCCGAACATTATACTCCTACAATGCAAGCAGCAGAAACATACCAAGAATTCAGCTTCCCAGCAATTCAAAAAGGAAGTGAATTACGAAAGCCTGCAACTCAGGTACAACATCTTCCGACCCAAAACATATTTTCTTGACACAATGAAATAATTCCCACTACCAAAACCCCTTAGGAATCGAAGTCTCCACCAATTTATAACACAAACAACACTGTAGAATCAACAAGAACTACTTTTTGTGGTCCATTTTAACTTCTTCTGTGATTGCAATCAGTTTCTTTCGCTATTCTATTCTCGTTCAACTTTTTTTTTAAAGAACAGGTAAGAGACACACTGAATAAGGAAGAACAAGTGAGAGAGAGATTGAGAAGACAAACTCGAATCAAGCGAGAGACGGTCGCACCACAATCATAGCATTTGGCACGATTCTCAGCCATGGTTTTGCCACAGGTCAAGCAAAGCGTCATGTGCTTGCAATTGCTTCCATACAAATCCGTCGTCGATCCACACCCACTACACGACGACTTCAATAGCAAATCAAACGACATTTCCCTTCTAACTAACAGCAAGAGACCAAATTCCTCCTTAGGGTTTCAGAATCTAACCAAGTTTTGTGCTAACGAATGTATGAATTGGAAAAGAAATGAAAACAGAAAAATCCCAAAAAATTCTTCACAATACAAAAACGTGTACACGACGACGGATAGGTCGGTTCTTTGAGAAACAGTCCAAGCCCAAGCCCAATGATGGAATGACGACAACAAGAGCCACGTGAAGCAGAAGAGTCAGGACCTGGTGTCTATGCGTGTGGCTCTCGTTCACCTAACCCTCCAGCAATCATTTGGCCCCATCTACCACCACCATAGCTTAGCTTCGCTTCACTTGTGTGTGTGAGTCCACCAAATTTTTTGGGTTGGAACAACCATACCCAGACGATCTCGTGCCAGTTCTTTATTCATATTTT
Source organism: Erythroxylum subrotundum (assembly GCA_027563845.1). Taxonomy (NCBI): domain Eukaryota; kingdom Viridiplantae; phylum Streptophyta; class Magnoliopsida; order Malpighiales; family Erythroxylaceae; genus Erythroxylum; species Erythroxylum subrotundum. Next base: position 3,055,252 of record JAOQMQ010000003.1, read on the forward strand.
GGCACCAAAAGAAACTCATAGATAGTATCCATCCAACCTTCAATCATCGTCTGGTCTCCAATCTCCGTCTGTCAGTCACTCCACTCGCTCTCTCTTGACCTTTTCTTGTCTACTTCACCACTCTCTTCCATCACCAACAAACCCCAACATGGCTTTGAAGTCCTTCATCGAAGTCCATTCCGACTCTCACTTCCCCATCCAGAACCTACCCTTCGGCGTCTTCAAGCCTCTTCCCACTTCTCCGCCTCGTCCCGGGGTCGCTATTGGCGACTATGTCCTCGACCTCTCCCAGATCGCTCTCGCCGGCCTTTTCAACGGCCCGGCTCTTAATGGCTCCGATTGCTTCCTTCAGGTCAGTATGGTTTTATCTAGCTTAACGACGTCGTTTCTAGTGTGGACTATGTTTGTCACACACAGTCACTTCTTCATGTTTCATTTCAATATTATAGTTATCTGTGTATATGGTACCTTTTTTTTGAGTTTTTATGGTATTCTTGTTTGAATGCATTCTTGGTTTGGCAGCCTAACTTGAACAAGTTCTTGTCTTTGGGACGACCTGCGTGGAAAGAAGCTCGAGCGACCCTTCAAAAGTTGTTATCGTGTATGTTCTTCCACATATAGTACTCAAACTATCACTATTGTTGTATTGGTCATGGGATTGTAACAAGAAGTTTGTGTCTTTTTATGCAGCTACTGAGCCCACATTGCGTGATAATGCTGATTTGAGAGAGAAATCGCTTGTTCCAATGGTACGATGGTGATAAGTACAGGAGCTTGTTGATCTTATCTGGGTTATTCTTTGATCAAATTTGTTTATGCTTGTTTCTGCAAATTCACAGAGCAAGGTCGAGATGGTACTTCCTGTTGTGATAGGGGACTACACTGACTTCTTTTCATCCATTTATCATACAAAGAATTGTGGGATTATATTTCGTGGACCTCAGACTCCAATTCGTGACAATTGGTATCTATAATTTTCTTTAAGTCGCGGGGTCTTCAGATAAATGTCTTGCCACATACATTTGAGTAGCAGTTTTGACCATACAAACTCACTTGTGTTCAGGTTCCAACTTCCTGTTGCTTATCATGGACGTGCTTCCTCCATTATTGTATCCGGAACAGATGTTGTTCGACCAAGGTCCAACTTCCATTTTGTTTTTTTTCCTATCATCACATTGATTCACTTCTTCCTTTGACAATTTCTAATTTGTGGTTTATCATCAGTAAGCTTAAAAAAGATAAAGGTTTTTGGACGTGGTAGAATATAAGAGCTGAAGCATTTGATATGGTTTGATGTAGTGTTCATTTTCTTGCTTATATATAAAAATGTGTCTCATTCTTACGAGGAGGGAAATTTGTAAACTTCTAGAAAATTTTGTATCCTTTTGATTAGCTAATTTATGAAGAAAATTATTAAGCAAAAAGGATGGAAAGCTGTATTTGGTGGACATTTGTTGATGTTTTGTATTTGAATGTTTCTTTTCTCATGCTATTTATCCAATCCTCTTCTTGCATGCATGAACGTTTCTTTACATGTCAATAACGATTTCATGTGTTTCCAGAGGTCAAAGTGCTCCCACTGGCGGCCCACCGGTACAGTTTGGACCTTCAAAGAAGTTAGACTTTGAGCTAGAAATGGTTAGCCTTTCAGAACATAGCCATTAGTTGATTGACATTTTCAAGAGATGCAGAATGCTTGTGCCAATTTGAACATATCCATGTGTTTGAAAGCATTTCATATTTTTTTATTGTCATCAGTATTTTCTATTTTGCTTTGAATAGTTGATGCTATACCAATTGATTTGTTCCCATGTTGCTTTCAGGCTGCTGTTGTTGGCCCTGGAAATGAATTGGGAAAACCTATTGATATTAAAGAAGCAGCTGACCACATATTTGGCCTTGTGCTAATGAATGATTGGAGTGGTAATGATGTTTTTCTTGCTTCTTTGCCCCCTTGTTCCCAGTTCCTTCTGTTAAGAAAAAAAAAAGGCCCTGTACTAAATCTTGGAAGCTAATTTGGACAGCTAGAGACATCCAAGCGTGGGAATCGTTTCCCCTTGGGCCTTTTCTTGGGAAAAGCTTTGGTGAGAATAAAAACTTTACTGTCGTTTTCCTCTACACTATTTGATGTATTACGTGCACTATTTTGAAGATCAATTACTACTGGCTCGTTTAATCTATTGTCTGTCAGCTCTATTCTGGGGCCGTACTTATTCATAACCCATTTGTAGGTACTACAATATCCCCATGGATTGTGACACTTGATGCTCTAGAGCCATTTGCTTGTGATGCTCCTAAGCAGGTTCTGATTTTTTGAAAATGCAACATAATTTGAATTGATCTACTCTAAATTTTCTCTCAGTGATTTCTTATTTAATCTGTCATGTGCTGCAGGATCCCAAACCCTTGCCCTACCTTACTGAAAAGATATCAAAGAACTATGATGTTTCATTGGAGGTAAATCTGGCAGCATGCCAGATGAATTCTTTTACTGAAAATCGAAGCTATGTTCTTGGCTGTGAAGTATCATGATTGTTAATAACTATGAAACACATATATTTCTCTGTCACCATAGTAACGGATATGTTTCTTCCTGTTTAAGGTGCGAATTAAACCAGTGGGAGAACAAGATTCGCATGTCGTCTCTAGGAGTAACTTAAAACACTTGTAAGGCCTTTCTGTATCTTTTTCCATCAACGACTGAATTCTGAGGATTTCCCACTGAAGTGTATTACAAGTGCAAATACATGCATACAATCTGCATATTAGATGACTGAAGTTAATCTTATCATTTCATTCATTATAAAACTTGGTAACCAACGGGGGAGTATTGTAACTTTTCTTCTTCTGTTGCTTTGGGCTCTTCCATTGAATGTACTTAACCCCTTTGATTTGGTTAACAGATATTGGACCCTGACTCAACAGCTTGCGCATCATACAGTGAATGGTTGCAATTTACGACCAGGCGATCTACTTGGAACTGGAACAATAAGTGGACCTGTACGGCTTCAATCTTTTACGACTTTTCTAGGATCATGCCTTAAGTTAATATTGCTCTACCATGTTGTTTTGAACAGGAGCCAGATTCTCTTGGGTGCTTGTTAGAGCTAACTTGGAACGGAACAAAGTCATTGTCGTTAAAAGGGACAGAGAGAAAATTCCTGGAAGATGGAGATGAAGTCATAATTAGTGGTTATTCTAAGGTCCATAATCCTTACTCGTATATCTAATAAATATTCCGCATATCTCCCGCCATCATTAGAATCTTGATTAACCATCTTAGAGCTCTTTTTCTTGGGTCACTACTTTGGGAAGGGCTAGGCATTATCCTAATCGGGACTTTTGGTTTAAATGCTGCCTCTGTATATATCGTCCTGCTTGCTTCCTCTCAAGTGCCAACTACGTGAACTAGTCGATTTTGTATTTTGGAAGAGTTAAATTCTGAGGACGATCACCAAATCATATTGTTTCGTTAATCAAACTTTAATCAATGTCTGTGGGGCAATTAAAGTGTTCTTAAAGGAAACTTCACACAGCACGACAGGAAAGGTTTCATTTTTCATGCAAGCAATCATCTCGTCATATTGATAGGGAAAATTGGAAACCTGGAAGTGCTTAAGTTGGTAGTTACTTGCATTAACTTACAATCCTATGAACTTTGGTTTTGACTGGTGTACTAATGAGTAGGGATTTGAATCCTGTGCAGGGAGAGGGATACGTTGTTGGCTTTGGTACATGCTGTGGGAAAATTCTTCCGGCACACCCCTGTTGAAGATTGAAGTTTCAGACTTTGATATGAATCTCTTCTTCTTTGTAATGTCTTATGTTTCCCTGGAGAGTGTAACTCAAGACGTCGCTGGAACAGTTACAATAAATGTCATTTCAGCTTCCATAGCCTTATAAACTGAAGCTTCTTTTCATGGTATGTTTCCAAATATAAGATAGGCCCAATGTGTTCATTTTCCACCATTTATGTGCTGAAGGAAGGCAAGCAAATACTCCATTCTTCTTTTGCCCAAAACGAAATTGTAGAGCCGTAGAAGGAAGCTCAAATGAAATAAATATATAATATAGTTTTAAATTTACATATTTTAATTAAATAATACTTAATAAATGTTAAAAAAATTAACAAACTAAAAAAATATTATTTAAGAAATCTTTTATTTGAAATTATTATTATTATAATTTTGATAATTATAATTAGGACCCAAAAATAATTCAACTCTTATTTTTTAATAATTAAATTTGTTCAATTAGTTTAATGATAAAAAATTTGAATTGGTTAATTTTTTAGGTTTAATTTAGTTTAACAATTTTATCGTTAAAATTTGATTATTTAATTAATTAATTAATTTCATTATTATCATCATCAGTCATCACTCAATTATGCAGGGTATGATGAAGTCCGATGGTACGTAATCTTTATCTTATTTATTAGAAAATAACTAAATACATAAATATAATTAAATAGAAACAATAGTAAAATTAATAATAAAAATAAATAAGACAATACAAAAATGATGTCCATACAAAACATTTCAAATGTTAACAATAAATAGTAAGATAAGATTACTAATTAATTAATCTATTTTAATAATAAATTAAAATTAATTAATTAATTTTTATTTAATTATTTTTAAAATTTTTAAACATCGATTACATCTTTTAAATTTTAACTCCGAATTTAAAAACATTGATTTCAACGGCACCACACCACGTCTACTGTGAAAAGAGAACGTTACATCTACTGTGAAAAGAGAACGTTACAGCGGACAACGGTCAACGTCATCGTGAATCTACGCTAAAGAGACAGTGGGCTTCAGTTCGTATTTGGAAAAGGACCCGTGGGTCCCGTTAGATATGAACGGACGGTGCAGATGCCACCGTCTGATGCCTATTATTATTACCCGCCAAAGGTCATTCAAGAATCGTAAGGTACCCCCACCACCATTTGATAGCTCTTCTTGTTATTATTACTTTTAACGTAACTCTTCTTCCTCTTTCAATCTCTCTGATCTGATGGTATAGACGCCATGAAACCTGCTCGCAACAACGACTACTACTTTAGCTCCTTCTCCTCCTCCGTCACATATAGTTTTTGTAACGACCAATTCGCCCCTACGCACCGCACCTTACAAGTACCCATCTCCAACCCTCAATCGGAGGACAGCGCAGCCGCCAAGATCCAGTCTTCCTACAGGGCCCACAGGATCCGCAAGCTCTACAGAACGATCTCATCCGTCAACTCCGAGGCTGATGAACTCCAGCGCCAAATCCAACGGCAGGAGACGGTCGACGCTCTACGGAGCAGCGAACGCGAGAGGCTGAGAATGAACGAGGCGTTGATGCGATTGCTGCTGAGGCTGGACTCGGTGCCGGGGGTTGATCCGACGGTGAGGGAATCGAGGAGGAAGGTGAGCCGTAGGATCGTGGGGTTGCAGGAGATACTTGACGGTGTGTGCGGATCCAAATTAGCTGGTGAGTGGGAGTGGGACCCAGCATGTGGAGGTGGGTTGATGATGATCAACGGTTGGGATGGGATGTTGGAGGAGATGGAGAAAAAGGTGTGCAGGGAGAGAGGTGGGGATGAGATGGAGAGGTTTTGTGCTCAGTATCTTGGGTTCAGGTGCTTCCAGAGATTTCTTCGAGACCCTTAATTTTTAATAAATAAATGTAAATTTGTTTAGCATTTTTAATTAATTTGCGATATGGAATACAAGATGTCAAAATCAATCACAAGAAGCAGAGCATTCTTGCCATATATGGGTTTTTTTTTTTTTGCCCAGTAGTTTTCAATTTTTAGAAGGCACTGTTAAATCATTTACAATCAGACTAGGTGTAATCTTTTGATTGGGTAAGATTTTTTTGTTTAATATTATAGTGTCTTATTTTATGAATCTCAGTCATTTATTTATATAAATTTTACGTTTATTTATATAAAATTTACACAAAAATTTATAATGAGTAATATTTATAAAACAAAATAAGACACAATAAAATTGGACGAACGCTTATTCAATAACAGCAAAATTACGCGCTGTCGGTAGCTTGCAATCCACTAGTCCAGCACGTACCTTCTAGATCAACGAGATATTTTCAAATCAACGTTAAACGAACCACAATCTAGGCAGTCAATTGTAAGGTGAAACGGCAACGTCCCCATGTATATGTTTTAAACATAAAACTATCCGAATAGATTCGCATCGGATCTAACCCGTTACCATCCTTTGTAGTAACAGTAACTTATCTAGGCAGCACAGCTGCATTTGCAACGAGACATGCAGCTTTTGCACTGAGCAAGAGTTGGATCAGCACCGTCACACTCGCATCTCTTACTGCACTTTGACCTTGAGCTCCCACCCCACAAGCACCTGCCCATGCACCGTAGAATTGGCACGCACTCAGGGCAACTGTACTTCATCTGCTTCACTATGCAGTCTTTACATGCAGTGCCTCCGCCGTCCGGGGTACAAGCCGTTGCCTCCGACACCAGTAGCATCCACAAGCACACCGTCATTAGCAGCGTTCCTACCGCAAGCCTCTTCTTTTCTTCCATGTACGTTCCTCCAAAGTTCAAACCTAGCCTTCACTTGTACACGAAGTCCCTTTATAGATGCAATCTCTATGTCAAAGAAAGGTGACTGACTCTTATGTATTTGTTCACATTACGATCTGGGTCTAACTGATTCCTACAACCATTTGATGTGAGGTTGAGATGCGTGGTTACCAACTACACCATTAATTGTTATTCAATTAAATGTGCCATTCTCTAGGTTTGTTCAATGCTGTTTTATCTCAACATTCTTACGTCTCCCTTTTGACAAAGTGCTTCCTTGTTTATGATCATATCCTAGAATTGGTTTAAAATTTTTGACAATGATTTTAAGACTGGATCGGAACGATATGATTTTCAGTCTGATTTGATTGGAACGATCAATTCAATCAAAACAAATATAAACTGATCTGATTTTGGATCTAATTTATATTTATAACTCTTATAAATAAAAATCGATTGATTTTTTTAATCCGTAAAGAACCAGAATTTTCTTTAAAAAATGACTTAACAGAATTTTGGTCGGACCGGACGATTCGATCCCGTTTTTAAAACCTTGGTTATTGTTATTGTTCTAAAATCTACATTACAATTATGACCCTGTTTGACAATCAGCGGATTGCATTAGTTGTTAGCTGATTCTTTCAGTGGTTAATTGATAACGAATTATATCAGCTGATTTGACCAGCGAATAAAATCATATGTTTATTAAAGATGTTTGGTATAATTAGTTATTTATGTGTAAAATGACTTTTTAAAAAAATTATAATGACATGAGTATTATATTTTAATACTTCTTTGAATATTTTCGTAAGAATTTAAATTTTAGATATTTAATGTACAAACATTAAGTTTATAAATCTATTAAAAATGTAGAACGTAAAATAATAATAATAATAATAATAATGATCATCATCATCATCATCATCATTATGACGATGACGACGACGATAATGAATACTTTTTTCTCCTTTTTCAATCTTAAATTAATGATAGACACTTAATATAGGCCCAAAATTAATAACTATCTTCATCAATAATTACATATGCAGCTTATAAGATTGGGAAGAGGTAACAAAGAAAAAAAAGAGTGTTTTTGGTTCATTTTGGTCTTGTAATCCAAGAGAGAAGCAGAGATACTCATTTGAGTTTGCAAAGACTTAAGATTAATAAATTCACAGTGGATATATACAATACACTTGGCTCCACTTTGTTGCTGTCTGTAGGTTTTGAAGAGGGCACAATCTGTCATTTATAATAAGTTGAAACAAAACACAAATTCTCCTAAGCTTTTTAAAAACCAGCTGATGGTTCAATCAACCAATTCAATCAGTTGATTACCAAACACTAAAAGTTGTTGATCAATAAGATCAATAAGCTAAATTTATTCAATCAGCTATTTTTTAATTGATCAGCTAACAACCAAATAGGGTCTACATGCTAATTGGCGATGAATCACTTATAACACAACTCTTTGACTTGTCTCCAGACCAAGGATGTGAAAATCGGACCGGACCGACCGGTCCGACCAGAAATCGGCTGAACCTGCCATGTGTTCGGTTCGGTTTTAGTTAATAACCCTTGAATATAAAAACCGGCCGGTTTATCTGAGAACCGGTTATTTGATAACCGGATGAAAACCTAAACCTTACATCGTCTTCTCTCCTCTTATGGTTTTAAGTGAGTTGCTTGATCTGTGGATTAGTGGGTGGTCGGTTTTGATTTTGTTA
>JAOQMQ010000003.1:3070147-3083446 GCA_027563845.1 Erythroxylum subrotundum
CTCAAACATTCATGGATACAGTCTTCAAACTTCACGGGTGGCCCGAAACAGTAACTAGTGACAGGGATCCCATCTTCCTGAGTTCTTTTTGGTCAGAGTTATTCACTTTGCAAGGAGTTTCTATCCACTTATCATTAGCTTATCACCCACAGTCGGACGGACAAACAGAAATCGTCAACAAATGCCTTGAGACTTATCTGCGATGTATGTGTACAGAGAAACCAAATACATGGTCCAAATGGCTGGCTCTAGCTGAATGGTGGTATAACACCAATTTCCACACTGCTACCAAGGCCACTCCTTACGAACTCTTGTATGGACAGCCACCTCTATTGCATTTACCGTATTTAGCAGGAGAATCTTTGTTGTTTACGGTTGATAGAAGCTTAGTGAAGAGGGAAGAAATGATGAAGCTATTGAAGTTCCACCTCCGTCGCGCTACCAATAGGATGATCCAACATAGCGATTCTCATAGATCTGATCGGCAATTTCAACCGGGTCAGTATGTGTTTCTAAAACTGCAGCCTTACAAACAGAGTTCGCTGCAACGACGTTCTAATCACAAATTGGCTCCGAAGTTTTATGGTCCGTATAAGGTATTAGAGAAGATTGGGAATGTTGCTTATAAATTGGAGTTGCCTTCGACAACAACAATACACGATGTATTTCATGTATCTCAGTTAAAATGGTGTTCTAATCCACTGGGCACAACCACAATTCATGTTCCAGATTCATCAGCACCCTCATTTGCCAATAAGGAACTAGAGTCGATTTTGGATAGGAAGATGGTCAAACGGGGTCGTGTTGCAGCCACTAAAGTCCTTGTCAAATGGAAGAATCTGCCGGCTGAAATGACAACATGGGAGTATTATTATGATTTGCTAAAGAAGTTTCCGCATTTTGACCCTTGAGGACAAGGATCTTCTTCAAGGGCAGGGTATTGTTACAGCAAAATTATCCAAACATAAGGTAAATAAAGAAGCCCAAACCCGGGAAGCCACATATGGGTACAATACTCCAAAAGATGATCATTACAATCTGCGGTTGTTAGTTTGTTAGCAATTATATTAGAAATTCTGTTAGCAAGAAATGGGTAGTAAGAGAAAGGAAGTGTGAAGGTGCTGGAATTTCCGGTATATAAGGGAATTCATTGATGTAATAAAGATATCTGAATATATACAATTTCTCTCTTCCAAATTCTCTCTATTTTCTGGTTTGTTTCGATAGCAGTCACCGGAATCTATTCCATTAGCTAGGTTCCCTGATTGTAATATGAGTAACTGGAATTTCTGGTTACACAAACACCATCAAGACATGCCAATCTATACCTGGCGATTGACAGTATCAAGATAAGGACAATCTTCATGAGGTTCAATTTGCTTCCTAAAATTCTTTTGATCAGGACCTTGTAAACCTAAACCTTTGTCATCATCATCCTTATAATTGTTATCCTTATAACCATTCTCTATTCTAGTGTTTCAATAATTATCTCCTTTACTTGAGTTAACAAACTCCCTTCAATGATCTTCTTCCTCATCATCTGCATCATTGTATGGAACAAGTGGGTTCCCAATGGCTTGAGGAGGAGAAGGAGATGACGAACGAGATGTTGGGCGCAGCGAGTATAATTTTGAAAAAGAAAAATAAAATGAAAAAAATGGACACAAAATATTTAACGTAGTTCACCTTTAATTTTGGTCTACGTCTACGGACAAAACTCATAATTATTCTTCCACTATTACAAATAGTAAGTATATAGAGATAAAACCACAATAGTGACTCACAAAGTGTTTCCCGACTTAAAAATACTAATCTCACTATTTTATCACTCACCAACCCTTTAGGAAAATATTTCCTAATGTTAGAGTTGTGTTTTTATTGAAGGTATTTTTTGAAAAGAAGCACGTCACAGGAAGACAAAATTACAACAAATTTTTTAGCGTGATCCATTCGAAAAGCTGGCGCAAAACATCAAAGTTGATGAATAGTAATCTCAAGTTTTTCAATTTAAAATTTGCAAGATGACGGCACTGTAGATGTCCCTACAATAGTAACTGGGTCCCACGGCAGCATTTGCGGTACTATTCACAAGTTATTATTTACCAGGTCCCGCGGTACTATTCCAATAAGGTCCGACGATACTATTTCGGTGAGTACTATTCACAAGTTACTATTTATCGGATCTCATGGTGAAAATTTAGAAAATATCTTTTCTGCCAAATTTTGACGTCCTGATTCCATCTTTAAGGTCGGTTTTCTTAAAATTGGCTTAATTTAGCAAATGGAGGTGAATACGAACAAAATGATCAATTTAAACGGTATTAACTACCGTATATGGCGAACTAAGACGAAAGATCTCTTGATGATTATAAATATGCATTACCAGTATTTTCGACAACTAAACTGAAGATGTCCGACGAAGATTGGGAGTTTGAGCATGAACGAGCGTTGGTTATATTCAACAGTTTGTAAATAATAATGTGTTTATGATAATGTGTATAATCACATTTGTAACGAGACTCGTGCAAGAATGTTGTGGAATAAGTAAGAGCAGTTGTATACTTCAAATATCGGCAACAACAAATTGTTTTATCTGACAAAATTTATGCAGGTAAAATACCAGGAGGGTACTTCTGTAGCTGATCATTTAAACAATGTGGAAGGGATGGTTGATCAGTTATCAAAGATGGACATAAAGTTTGACGACGAGGTGATTGCTCTAATGGTGCTAGCTTCATTACCAAAGATGTGAAGAAAGAAGAAACCAGTGATGATGAACAAAGTAACATTGCTGATGTATTCAACCTTGTTATTGATACAGAGATAGTTAGCCTGGTGTCGTAAGAAACAAGTTGGATAGTTGACAGCAGACCTAATGTTTATGTTACATCTCACAGACAATTTTTCTCATCTTACACGCCTGGGAATTATGGCGTTGTTAAGATGGCAAATGGAAATCTGTCAAATATTGTTGGCAAAGGAGATGTTTCTTTAAAGATAGCGAATGGTTCAAGATTGTTGCTGAAAGATGTTAGATACATTCCTGATATGCGTCTGAACTTGATTTCCGTAAATAGGCTAGATGATGAAGGTTTCCGAAATACTTTTGGAAACGGAAAATAAAAGCTTACTAAGGGCTCCTTAGTAGTGGCTAGAGGTCAGAAGCACTCAAGACTGGATATGATGCAAGCAAAGCTCTCCAGTGATGTTGTCAATACAGTAGAGAATGATAATACAGTTGATTTCTGACATAAAAGATTAGGTCATATTGGTGAGAAAGAGATGACTCAACTTGTAAAAAGGAATATGCTATCTGGTCTAAACCAGATACATTAGAAGAAATATGCAGATTGTCTAGCAGGAAACAAAACAGGGTTTTTTTTAGAGTTCTCCTCGTTTCATAATGAAGAATGTTCTAGATTTGATTCACTTAGATTTGTGCGGACCATTGCCAAAGTCACTTTGTAACGCATAGTACTTTGTGACTTTTATTGGTAATCATTCCAGAAAAACGTGGGTCTATATTCTGAAGACTAAAGATCAAGTGCTAGATGTGTTCAAACAATTTCACGCCTTAGTTGAGAGACAAACTGAGAAGAAGTTAAAGTGCATCCGGACAGACAATGGTGGAGAGTACATCGGATTATTTGATGCTTACTGTAAAAAGCATGGCATTCGACATCAAATGACACCACCAAAAACACCGCAATTGAATGAAGTAGTTGAGAGGATGAACAAGACTTTGATGGAAAGAGTCAGATGTCTACTTTCACATTCAAAGTTGCCTAATACATTTTGGGGTGAAGCTTTACTTGACAGCTGTGTATGCATTAAATCGTTCACCATGTGTTCCTCTCCAGTATGAAATTCCAGAAAAGGTGTAGTGAGGAAAGAATGTTTCTATAATCATTTGCGGGTCTTTGAATGCAAGGCCTTTATCCATATTTCTAAAGATGAAAGGAAAAAACTTGATGTTAAGACACGACATTATGTATTCATTGACTATAGTTAAGATCAATTTGACTATAAGTTTTATGATCCGGTGCAGAAAAGACTTATCAGGAGTCGTGATGCTATGTTTATTGAAGATCAAACTATTGAAGATATCAGCAAGGAGGAGAAGGAAGTTCCAAACTACGATGATGACTCAACAAGCTTCCGATTGAATCTTCCAACAGTGATGCCTAGATAAGTTGGAGATGAAATGCAGAATGATCAGCTAGAAGCTGATAATGCAAATGCCCCTAATGAAGTTAAACCAGAGGATGATGATGGTGTTCACATTCAACCACCAACACCTGAAGCTTCCCTAGTCCCATTACGAAGATTTAGTAGAAATAGACAACCATCTACTAGACATCCAGTTAATTAGTATGTAATGCTGACTGACAGGGGAGAACCAGAAAGGTTTGATGAAGCCATGAATGATGAATACAAGAAAAAATAGAAAGAAGCCATGCAAGGCGAGATGAAATCCTTGCATGAGAATAAAACATTCAAGTTGGTGCAGTTGCCAGAAGGCAAAAGAGCATTGAAGAATAAATAGGTGTTCAGGATCACGCATGAAGAACAGAACGACCATCCTCAATTCAAAGCAAGATCAGTGGTCAAAGGATTCAGCCAAAAGAAGGGTATTGACTTTGACGAGATATTTTCAGCAGTGGTGAAAATGACATCTATACGTACAGTGTTATGACTAGCCGCAAGTTTTAATCTAGAGGTTGAACAAATGGATATCAAAATTGCCTTCCTACATGGGGAATTGAAAGAAGAGATATACATGGAGCAGTCAGAGGGTTTTGTAAAAAGGGAAAAGAAGACTATTTTTATAGACTAAAGAAGAGTCTATATAGTCTAAAACAGGCACCAAGACAGTGGTATAAGAATTTCGAGTCTGTTATGGGGAAGGAAGGCTGCAAGAAGACTACTTCAGATCACTATGTATTTGTGAAAAAATTCTCTAATGATGATTTCATTATTTTATTGCTCTATGTAGATGATATGTTGATTGCTGGTAAAAATGTTTCTAAAATTAACAATATGAAGAAACAGCTGAGTAAGTCTTTTACTATGAAAGACTTGGGATCAGCAAAGCAGATTCTTGGCATATAAATTATCAGAAACGTCAAGAAATTATGGTTGTCACAAGAGAAGTATATTGATAAAGTACTTCAGAAATTCAAACCGGACAAAGCTAAAGCGGTTAGTTGTCCTCTTGCTAATCACTTTAAATTAAGTTCCAAAGAGTGCCTTTCTACAGATAAAAAGAAGGAATGTCAAGAATTCCATATGCTTCAGCAGTTGGAAGTTTGATATATGTCATGGTTTGTACACGGCCAGATATTGCTCACGCAGTTGGAGTTGTGAGTCGTTTTCTTTCAAATCCTAGAAAGGAACATTGAGCTGCAATCAAGTAGATTCTCAGGTATCTTCGGGGGTCATCCAAAATATGCTTATGTTTTAAAAGAGCAGAGCCTGTGTTAGCTAGTTACACAGATACATATATCGCTGAAGATGTTGACTTGAGAAAATCTACATCAGATTACTTGATTACTTTTACAGGGGGAGCTGTGGCATGACAGTCAAAGTTACAGAAGTGTGTTTCCTACAATTGAAGCAAAGTTTATTGCAGCAACAGAAGCCTATAAGGAGTTGCTATGGATGAAGAAGTTCTTTAATGAACTTGGTAACAAGCAAGAACAGTATCAGCTGTTTAGTGACAGTCAGAGCGCTATTCACCTTGATAAGAATGCCTCTTTTCACTCACGATCAAAACACATTGATGTAAGATATCACTGGATCAGAGATGTGATGGAGACGAAACAATTACAGTTAGAAAAGATTCATACTGATGAAAATGAATCAGACATGTTAACCAAGATTTTACCAAAAAGAAAGTTCGAGTACTGTCGATCAGTAGCAGGCATGATAAAGCCCTCCAAGTAATCGAGGGAGGGATATTTGTTGGATGTGAGTCCCTCACATGGAGAGACACCATTTTCAACAAATGCGGTACTGAAATTGGTGCCACATTAGTTGAAAATAGAAGAAATACAACTAGGCACTTCACCACGTGAGACAGCTGCAAATACAACTGTCTTCCTTCTATTTACAACTAATGCGACACCAATTTCGGTACCACGTTTGTTAAAAACAGTATCCCTCTAAGTGAGGAACCCACATTCAACACAAGAGTCCTCTACCAGTCTCTGGCTCTTCGATTCATCTTCTCTTTTCGTTTTCATTCTCTGTGGTCTCTTCCAAATTAACTGCTAAATTGGCCATCAACTAAATGGTTAACTTCTGGGGAAAAAAATATACCAAAGAAACAAACGACACTCTTAAACAAACCGTTACAGGTAAGACCAAGACTAACCTTAAAAAAAATTAAAAAACCAAAACTGAGCAAGAGAGAAAATTTAAACTTGGATAACTGACAAAAATATAAGATAGTGTCGGTATATGACCAGTTAGGTTCACAAGTGAGATAATAATTTAGGAAACACCGTCAAAGTTAACATTTCTATTCCGAGAAAGCTTTCTTACCAACCAAACATGAAAAAGAAAACAGAGAGATTACCTTTCCTTTTCATTTAAAAAATTAATCAAATAAATGAACGCCCAAGTAAGAGTTGGAAAGAAGTTAAATAATAATAACTACAAATAAGGTAAGCAAAAAATTCGAATATGCAAATCCTAATCAATCAATCACCAACTGGAATTTGAATCATCAAAACCTCAACTTACAGGAAGACGATGAACATGGTTGAAGATGGCAAACGTAGACCTGAGCAACTTCAGGTGAGCTAACGGCACAGCAAACTGGAACGGGTCGCGACTCGGAAGAAAATTGAATGAGTTGGAAGACTCGAAAGATCTGATACTCTTACAAATGTATTGGGTTGATCCAATAATCACATCCGATCTACTGATCCAATTTACAAGATTCCCTTTTTCTCTTTCCTATTTTCAGAAATGCAAATTAATGTATTGATATTATCATCATCATCATACCTCGAAAATTACCGCATAGAAGTAAGGTCTGAAGGGGCCTGATAATACGCAGCCTTACCCCTATAAAATAAAGAGGCTGTTTTCAAGTGGCTCACATGCATATGAGACATGATAACAAAGATACAGACAAAAGAGAACAATAAAGTAAATAATAGTAATAAAAAAATACAGATAAATATAAAAATTAATGAAGGATGAGACAAATAATACTACTAATATAATTGTATTTTATATATTAAAATAAATAAATTAATTAAAAATATGAGAAATTATAATTATTATATTTAAATATATTACACAAATTTTCAATTTTATATAAGAATTAATTAATTATACTATACCATACACTAATAATCCAAATTCATATAATTTTTATTTAAATAACTTATAAAGAGTTTTTTATGTTCTTTATTGATCATTAAATTGCTATTGATTTTGTGATTAAGGGCATAAAAAATCTCCCTTTAAGATGGGCTAAGCTTTACAATCTTAATACTTATAATAATTTTAATAAATTATTACAATACTTATTAATTATAATAATTATTAGCACTTATAATAAGTTTTATAAATTAATAATGTTAAAATCATATTAGAAGATGAATTAATTAATCAAAATTAATTTAATCTATTAAATGACGTTGAAGCCATACAAATTATTATATTATTTATTATTTATTTATCTAATATTAATTTGTAGAGGTTTATTGTATAATAAATTCACTTTAAATGATTAATATTAGAATTATATAATATTTATTAATTAAAATAATAATTTTAAATTACAAAAGTTATTAATTTATTCAACTTTTAATATTTATAGGTCATATTTTTGTGTTTTAAGAATCATACTGAGTTCATGTTTACTTTATTATAAACGGTAGTTAGATTTTTTTTTTAAAACGGAGGAATCTATAGTCGTTATCTTTTGAGTGCGCACTGAGTAAACTCTGAATTGACGCAATAGTCTGCAAATCACGCTAACCGAGTATTCCGTATTAGGTAAGCGCTATACAACAGGCTCGATCGAGAGAGCGTAAGTAGGAGAAATCGAACGCAGGATCTTTTAGCCTATACTTCTCTACTCTACCAACTCGACCACATCGCTTTAATTGGCTTGATTGTAGTAAGATCGACCGACTCGAATTTGATTGAATTTTAACCAAATATGAGACATAGAATGCAAATTTTATTCTAAATTCATTCTAACTCATTATCATTCTATCCAATCAATATTTTAAAAATCAGATTGAAATTTATTAAATCAGTAAGATAAAAGATTTACTATTTTAAAGGTTCAATTGGTATTAAATCGTTATAAAATATGTTAAAGATTGAATAAAATTGAAGAATTTGAAATTAATTTAAAGTTTAATTTAAAAAAGATTATTAAATGAAAATTAATTTATTTATTTTAGTTTATAAAAATTGATTATTTAACAAAGATTGACCAATTAATTAATAAACTAATCACTTTTAACAACAAGAGTTATTAAATTAAATTAAACAAAAAAAATCAAATACTAAATTGTAAAATTTACTGATCCAAAGTTTTCATGTTTGAAGGGGACGGGATCCTCTGTCCATTTTATCTTGTCCCATGAATCTCAGTCATCTATGGAGGACTTACATAAATTTATGGCTAAGATTCATGGGACTAGATAAGAACAGGGTAAAATGGACAGAAGATTTTGGCTCATGTTTGAAGTTGTTGGACTAATTTAGTTTTTTTAATAATAGAAAAACATAGTTTTGTTCTTAAATTTATTTAACAAAATTAAAATTAAAAGAGTGCACGGTTGGAGCTGTTTGGAGTTTGGACAAACTTAAGTTTGATACGAAATCCGGTTAATTTAAAGGTCGGTTGACTGAAACTAAGCTACAAGTTACTGTAGATCGAAATGATGGTTAAACAACCAAGAGAAGAGACGAGAAGCGTATAGATGGTTAAAAGCACAAGAAGAATGCAATGACGAAGCAAACCCCTTAAAGCCATTGCTTTAATTTTTAGTTCCCTTTTTCAGAATTCCCTGAAAAAATGGAAAGAAGCTTTAATGAACACAAGAACATACACTCTCAAGCATTTAGTATTCATATTTGCAGTTCTCTCGAGCATTTAGTATTCATATTTGCAGATTCATTTCGTATACTGCTCCTCCTCCAAACCCTCTCTTCATTGTTTTGGGTGATCACTCTCAGACATGATTTTATAAATAAGAACAATACAAAGAAGATTAACATCAAAAGCATATATCAAGTTTAGAAACAATTGACTGGAGCTGGAACAAAGTGCATCTGTGTTTTAAATTGGCTGCCATTCTTTACGGATGTCGAAGGTATAGTTGATCTCCAAGTAGGACTTGTCATCATCATCAACAAACTGCAGCAGAAAATTATATCAGTAGAAAATATGTCATGATTTTTGCCGGATGCTGTGATTCTTAGAGACAGAAAACTGTTAGAACTTACCTTACTTTTAGCTGAATATGATCCTTTGGAAAACATACCAGATGGAGTTGTTTCCTCAGGCAAAAGATGTACGTATGGTTCTGCCTGAGGACCAAAAGTTCCAAGCATCTCCTTTGTGGAATCCACTGTTCCACGAAATAAATAAATTCATTCCCAGAATACGGGTGGGAAAAAAAGAAACAAGTTGCATATGGAGAGTGAGATATCATTACCTTTGACGCCAGTTTTCCAAACTGTGTTAGTGTATTTGAGTCCTGATACGATGTTGTTCTTGACCTGGAAAGTAAATTCCAGGTTATAGCGGCTACCTTCTTTCAGGGTAAACCAATTGCCTTTAGGATTTCCAGACTCCGGGACTGAAAGAACAATATCAGGTCTACCTTGAGACTTGATGGCAAGGCTCAGGATCTTAACTTCAGGCTCTAGTGTTCCTGCAAAATCAGAAACCATTAAACAAAACATCAGAAAATCTTAAGGAAGAAGAAGAAGAACCAGTCACGCCATTGCAAAAACTTCTGCTTGAGTATCCTCCATCTTCTTTGCAAGCAAACAAACATTACAAGCCAAAAAGTTAAAGCAGATTAACGATAATACCGTTAACACCCTGGAAATCCACACTCCCAAGAAGCTGTTCCTTCCACCTCCTCAAGCTCTCATCATCCTACATTCCCAGAACCATACAGTATTCAAACGACGATTGCAGATGATCGTTAATACTGATTTGGGGAAGTTGTGAGAAACTATATTGAAGATGGAAAGAAGTTGAAAACGAAGCAAACTCATTAATAAAAACCTTGTCTTTTTCAAGTTGTTCCTTAAGTGTATACTGAGGACCCAAGTTGATGTTTCTTTCTTCATCGTCCTCCTCTTCTTCGGTTGCATAAATAGAACTCTCACTCACTTGTCTGGTAACCACACCAGTTTCAGGTTCATCACCTTGCACTCCTTGTTCATCTGCCTCTTTCTTTTCGTCCTCAAGACCCATCCTTCTTGGTAGTTTGTATCCACACCAAGAATCAAGTTCTTCAAAAGCCCATCAACCAGAGAGTAAAAACTCAAAAAATGGCACAAAAGTTATATTAAATCCCACTTACAGAACACAAGAGTGTTATGGGGAAGGCCCAAGAAAAGAAACAACGCAAAAGAGAAAACAAAACGAAAGGAAAGAAAGACAAGCTTAAATTGTACTTAAAACAAGATGACAAAGGTCAAAGAATCTTATAAAGATGAACAGAAGACAAAAGTTTTGAGAAAACCCACGAAAGATAACCCTTCAAACAAGAAAAGACAGTAAGAAAAAGAAATCACAGAGGGATGGGTTTGCGTGGGAATGTTTGATAATCAAACAAAGAAAGCAGAAACGGTCATGTGGTGATCCGAAATTCTGTATCTTCCAACAACGAAAAACAAGAGAGAGACAGAGTTGGATAGACCGTGAGGGTCACTGCTTCAGTAACACAACAGACGAAGGTCATGATTCGATGAAGATGACATTTCCTATTTAATGCATATATGTCCAAACATAGACTACTCAACCACGAGAGATCGAGGAGACAAAGTAGGTTTGGGTGGATGGTATCCAGATGCCATTGACCCTTTCTTGTGGATAATGTGATTGAGACATTGAAAAAAGCTGCTTACGATTCAAGTTCAACCCGTCTAGCAAAATCAGTCAATTTTGTTGGCGAAAATAGTAGAAATAATTAAATTAGAATGACTTATCTGAATGTAAGGTTAAATATTAATGTTTTAAGTTGAAAATTTCGCCTTTACAATGTAGCAGGACAATAAGATCTAACCCTAAGGTTAATATCTCCTCCACTAGTTTTGGTGAATTCTAAAGGGTAGAGTAGGAACTGTTTCATAAATTAACAAAAACAAATAAATCCAAAATGAAAAGGTAAGAGAATTTGTGTGTAAAGAAGTATGTACGTGGGAAGGAGCATTGTATTGAGAAAAATGAAAAACAAGCATGATCATAGTGTGAGAAGAAGTGGGAGAAAAAGCAAATGCAATGGCTATATATATAAAGAGAGAGAGGAGAGCTTTATACATTAACCATGATATAAAGAAATATTAAAGTTATGAATGTATGTTATGGTATTAAAGAGGATCCGTGGGAGTTAATAAACATAAATGTTATTAACGTTATAGGGTAATAATAAACATAAATGTTATTAACGTTATAGGGTAATAAAAGTTTTAGACCAATAATGCTAACAATCCCTCACTTGGTCTAAAACTTAAAAAACAAACTGTAACAATTTAGAAGAAAAATAGGTGAACAATTAGGTGAACTGAGTCTTGTACCTAGTGTCCAAGAAAATTGGAGATAGAACCTGCTAGAGAAATAATAGTTTCAAAATTTCCTGGTCTCATTATCGCTCTAGAGAGATAGCCCAAATACTCTTATAAAAGAGTGGCTAACCCCCTACAATCATGTAGGTGAATCCATCAAGTTATATTGTTCACACCACCTAAAGTTGGGCTATGGAACTCATTAAAGATTAAGCAATCCAAGCTCATCAAACACAATAAAGTCATGCTAGGGACACAATTTAACAACTGAATATATCTTAGTATTATTCTACAAACAAAATACGAGTAAGTAGTCACCACATAACTTCATTTGACTCATTAAGCTTGGTTTCTCAAGACAAGTGTCCATCACGAGGTTACTACACAATTGGGCTCAACTTCATTCCTTTAGCATGCTCTGAAACTAGTTTCTTACTCAAAGTTTTTGTAAACGAATCTGCTAAGTTTCTCTCTGACTTTACATAGTCTAGAGAAATTACACCATGTCTAATTAAAGTACAGACAATTCTATGTCTCAATCTGATATATCTATTTTTGCCATTATATTCCTTATTCTTGGCAACATGAATGACAGCATGAGAATCATAATGAAGGAACACATAAGGAATTGATTTTTCCCAAATTGGATATCTGCTAAGAGATTCCTTAGCCACTCAACTTCCCGTTCTGCCAGCTCCAAAGTCATAAACTTAGTCTCTATTATTGATCTCACAATACATGTTTGCTTGGATGATTTCCAAGATACTAAAGTTCCTACTAAGGTAAAACATAACCGCTAGTATAATGTTTATCATCACTCTCCGTGACCCAGTTAGCATCAGAATACCCCTCCACACAAAAGGATGACTACCAAAAGATAATCTATAATACATAGTACCTTTCAAATATCTCAACAAATGAATGAATGCATTCCAATACTCTTGACTAAGAATATAAGTATACTTACTAAATCTACTCACAAAGTATGCAATATCAGGATGAAAATATTTCATTAAGAACATCACACAACCAAGAATTTTAGCATACTCAACTTGGTTTATACTATCACCAAGATTTTTCTTTAAAGCAACATTAACATCATAGGGAGTCTTGACTGGATCAACATCATAGTAACCAAATTTCTCCAAAATTTTATCAACATAATGAGTTTAATTCAACCTAAAATCATAGTCAGTCCTATCAACTTTAACTCCCAAAATAAAGTCCACAAGTCTAAGATCTTTCATACCAAAGGAAGACTTTAACAAACTCTTGGTAGTATCAATGACAGATAAACTAGTACCAATATAAGCATATCATCCACATAAATAGTTATGATCACACAACCATTGATGTCAAATTTCACATAAATGCAAGAATTAGCATCACAAGTCGTGAAACTATGTTCGAAAATCTCACTTTCAAATTTCTCACTGTAACGCCCCTTACCGTAGAGTACCCACCGGGACGCCCGTAGGTCATTCCGGTACGTATCCTACGATAAGAGAGAACTACGAA
>JAOQMQ010000003.1:3083546-3114266 GCA_027563845.1 Erythroxylum subrotundum
GACTCTTGGCCATTGAGAAGGAAAGAACAAAATAAGAAAAAGACAAATAAGGAAAAAGACAAAATAACATTTAATAAGATAAAACCCTAATTTCATTTAACCCGTTCAATTCCAATGGCCCTCATTTTAATCCCAAAATCATGTATTTACTATTGTAGTGCTATTGAACAGATATTTTCGATACCAAAAATCAACCGGTTCGTCACTTGGCGATTTTTCCGGTTCGGAAATTTTTCCCGAAAAATTTCAGAAAAAGTCCTAAAATTCTCAAAAAATATAAAACACACAAAAATCACTCCAAATTAATTTTTCAAACACAATTACCACATTGTCCACAACAAAATTTCATTTAAGCACAAAATACCGGGAATGTCATGAATGCATGTACAGTTTTTTTTTATGGGTAAAATGTCACTGTTCACAAATAAGAATATGCATGAAAATTTCCAATCAGTCCTAATCACTCTCACCCCTTTCCCAATTACTATTCTACCCTTCCCGTCGGGGGTGGGATGTTACACTCACGCCACTGTTTGGGAGCTTGTTTAAGTCCATAAAGAGACTTAAATAACTTACATACCTTTTGTTCCTGACCAAGTACTATAAACCCCTCGGGCTAGACCATATAAATGTTCTCATCAAGATCACCATTCAAAAAAGTTGTCTTAACATCCATTTAGTGCACATGAAACTTAAATACCGAGGCAATAGGCAACAACATCCTTATAGATGCAATGTTAGTAACAGGAGAGTAAGTATCAAAAAATACCAATCCTTCCTTTTGTTTAAAGCCTTTAATCACAAGTCCTGCCTTAAACTTCTCAGTGGTTCATTCAGGTCTCAATTTCTTTTTGAAAATCCACTTACACTCCAAAGGCTTATACCCTCGAAGTAGATCAACTAAAATCCAAGTTTTATTAGAAATAATTGACTCTAATTCACTATCTATGACTTCCTTCTAAATGTAGTATCCATAAATCTCATTGCTTCCTCATAAGTTTTGTGATCTTTCTCAATAACATAAGTCACCATAAAATCGTCATCTATCTCCTCAAGTTTTTTCACCACAAAGGAAGTAATAAAGTCATAACCAAAACTGGTTAGTACTCTAGTTCTTTTGCTTCTCCTTAGTTCAACAATTTCCTCTTCATCTAAGTCGTCATTGGTGGAAGAACTAGGGATAGATTCTCTAGGAGTTTACACACTCACTTTCATAAAAAATATATCCTTAAAGAACACTGCATCTCTTGACTCCATAATTGGTCCATAAGTGCTAGATTCATCTTCCTTAACCATAAATTTATAGGCAGCACTATTATAGGCATATCCCATAAAAATTGAATCAATGGTCTTAGGCTCAATTTTCTTCCTCTTATGTTCAGGTACAACAACCATATCAAGACACCCTCACACTTTCAAAAAATGCAAGTTAGGTGGATAACCTTTCCAAATTTCATAAGGGGTTTGATCTAGTTTCTTATGAGGGACTACTTAGAATATAGCAAGTTGAAAGAATAGCTTTCCCCACATAAAATCAGGTAATCATGAGAAAATCAACATTGCAATCATCATGTCTTTAAGTGTCTGATTTTTCCTCTAGGCTATCTCATTTTGTTCAGGTATATAAAGGCTGAAAGCTCATGAATAATACCAACTTTTTCACAAAAATCAACAAGGAAATTAGTATTATACTCACCATCTCGATCAAACCTTAACTCTTAACTTTCCTTTCCAATTGGTTCTCAACCTCAGCTTTGTATTTTATAAACATTTCTTTCGCATCACTTTTATTTTTCAATAAATAAACCTTATTAAACTAATAACAATCATCTACAAAAGTAATATTATATCTTACGCCTCCTTTACTCACATTATTCTTAAAATCACCCAAATTTATGTGCACCAAAGCCAACAATTGCGACTCTCTCTTGTCATTGACTTAAAAGGTTTCTTAGAATGTTTAGCCTCAACACAAATTTGACATTTTCCCATTCCATTAGTAATCTGGTTCAGCAATAAGTTTAAACTTTACATCCCCTTAATTAACCTCACATTCACATGCCCAGGTCTAAAGTGTCATAGGTTTAGGGACTTAACAATATAAATAGAATAAGTAAATACATTCGTTTTAACGTCAAGTACAAATAAGCCCCCATTACAAAACCCTTTTCCAACAAAGTTCTCATTGTTAGTAAGAACAAGCTTATCAGAATCAAAGGTAAGTTTAACACTAGCCTTCTTAAGCAATGCATCAAAAATCAAGTTTCTACGAACATCAGGAATAAATAAAATATTTTCTAACACCAACACTTTTTCAAAAGTGAGTTTGAGAGTGACCTTCCCAACTCCTTGGACAAGAACTCTACTAGACTTGTCCATGTATACGAATTCACCATCAGCAACATCATTTAACTCCTTGAATAGAACCTTGTTGGTGCAGATGTGGCATGTGGCTCCTGTGTTAACGATCCACTCGACCGAATTTCTAGCAAGGTTGACTTCGAACACCACAATTGTAACGATCTCCTCGTCATCACCAGTTTTGATCATATTAGCTTGAGGTTTACCAAAGCTCTTTCGATTATCTCATTGGTACCCTTTCTGTTTTTGTTTCCCGAACAATTGTGGTTTTTATCCTTGATCCTTCTTCTCATGGTTGATTCTAGCTTGGAAAAAAGAAGCAGGATGGCCTGGCTTGTGACACCACCAACAGTCACCATCAATCCTTTTGCACTTAAACTGACCGTGCTTGTTGTTGTTGAAAGACTTGTTTTATCCACAATTATTCTTGAAGATATTTGCATTTCTATGTTCTATCACATTAGCCTTAATAGTAGGAACAAGGGTGAGTAATTTGGTCTTATCTCGTGTATGGTTGGCTTCCTTAATCTTTATATGTCCTATCAACTCCTAAAGTTTCATGTCTTTCTTTTTATGCCTCAACTGGTTTTTATACTCATTCCATGAGACATATAGTTTCTCAATAAGGGCATTAGCTTGAAACAACTCACACATGTTCATACCCTCAGCAAAAATTTCAACAACTAGGTTTTCATACTCATGTAATTGGTCCATAATGGACTTATCATCAACAACGGTAAATTTTAACCACCTAGTAACTGCATATTTCTTAGTACTGACATCATCCGTCTCATATTTCACTTATAAAGCATCACAAATTTCCTTGGTAGTTTTGTTCTTGTAGTTGATATCAAATAATGAGTTTATGATATGATTGAGCAACACTCCCCTAACAGTACAGTTATCCTAATTATCTTAGGGTCAGTATTATCACTAGGAATTTCTTGAAACAGTATATAATTGATTTCATATTGTTGAAAGAAAAACATAATTTTCTTAAACTATCGTTTAAAATTTCTCCTATCTAGAGGCTCTAATCTAGTTAGGTTAGGTATAGTCCTCTGGGCTACGGTGGCATGAGCAGAACCTATGTGAGGAACAGTAAAGGCAGAATCTACATTGGTTTCATCGACATATTGAATCCGATAACAAAGATGTCTCACATGAAATACTTAAGCCGTAGTAAGAACAAAACAACATTTTGAAATAAATATGCAACAACACAACCCAAATAATTATCGATAAACAGTATCAAAACGCAATAAATATTCGACAATAGTAGCAACGCAACAAAATTTTCAACATACAATAGCAAGGCTATAATTTTCCGAATAACTGTAGCAACGCAATAATTTGCCAACTTAGTTATTAGCGACAATAACATAAATAATTAAATTGGAACGACGTATCTGAATGCAAGGTGTCGTGAAAAATCACTGCTCAAAGTTAAAAACTTCCCCTCTACGGTACAATAGTACAACGAGATCTGACCCCAAGGTTAACGCCTCCTCCATCAGCTTCGGTGCACTCCAAAGGGCAGGGTAGGAATTGTCTCCATGAATTAACAAAAACAAACAAACCCAAAATGAAAAGGTAAGATAGTTTATATGTAAAGAAGCTTGTTTGTGGGAAGGAGTGTTGTATGGAGAAAAAATGAAAAACAAGCATGATAGTGTAAGAAGAAGTATGGGTACAAGCACACGAGCGGCCTCTATATAAATATATAGAGGAGAGCTTTATACGTTTGCCATGACATAAAGAAATATTAAATTATATTAAAGTTATGAGCGTACATTATGGTATTAAAGAGGATTTGTGGGAGTTAATAAACATAAATGTTATTAATGTTATAAGGTAATAAAAGTTTTGGACCAATAGCGCTAACAAGTTTCACTTACTATAAACAACTCACAGTTCCAGTACTACTTTTAGTACATCTATCTATGATGTAGTGATGTTCACTTATAAATTATGCCATACTTCCTATCATGATTGTTAATCTCTGTTTTAAAAACCGAAAAAAACCGGTTCTCAATTGAACCAGTGAGAACTGATCAATTGGTTCAATAAATTTTTTATTATTTTTTTATTTTTTGGTATATTTTTGTATTTTTAAATATTTTTAATATTATATATAATTAAATATAATTATTGCCTAATTATGACGTCACACCGGTTCGGCCGGTGGTTGAACCGGTAAAACCGGTGACCAATAAAGCCTTCGATTCGATGGCTGATCCGGGTTTTAAAACACTGTTGTTAATCTAAGGAGAACATTCTAAACCAAATGTTTCTTCTTCTTTATCTACTTAGATATGGAAAAAAGATTCAATTTATCATAAGATAAACCTTTTAATGTTAATGGTTTTTGTCAAAATCAAGGTACAAACATTTAGTTTGAATTTGATAAATTTAGGGGAAAAATAAACATCTAGTTTAAGAAATCTAAAAAAAACATATTTTTACTTTTTTAGAAAAGTACTTCTTTTAAATCTTGATTAAAAAATAACAATAAACTCAATATGAATATCAAACGTGGGTTAATCAAATGTTAATAATATAGTAACTCAATTTACCCCCTAATCTCGATTTGTACTCATTAAATTCAACTTAAATTAATAATTTAAGATAAATGTAATAAATATTAGTCTGAGTCATATTTAATTAGTATTGATCTAATTTAAAAACTAGGATGAATCATCATATAAATAATATCTAATTAGTTCATATATAATATTCATAATGTACGTGTCTTCTCGTTATTTTTAACTGAAATCTTAAAAAGAGTTTTTTATGAAAAGATGAAAATTAAAATTGTAAGATTTCTAATACGTGTGTCTTTTACACTTAATATTATTTCATTCCTAATGATAACACCTTTGTACTTTCTTATTATATAGATATAAGACACGGTGTGCTATATATTCTAGTGTAAAAGACATTAACCTCTCCCTTATTTTAAAAAATTTCATAATCTTTAAAATTCTCCTAAAAACTCATTTTAATATTCAGACTTTCAGAAAAATTCCTTCATTTAGATTGCGAATAAAAAATAATGATGAAATGTATATAATATAGATATTAAATATGAACTAATCAAACATTATCTATATGACAATTCAATACAGCTCTTATACTCGAATCGAAATTATTAAATATGACATAAACAAATAATTTATTATAATTATTTTTAGTTATTACTTTAAGTCAAATTTAATTTGTTCATGTTAAATTTAAAAGTTTATTTAGGTAATCATATTAATGATATTTTATTAGTTTATATTTGATATTCATATTACGTGTGTTTCGTTGTTATTTTTTAACCGAAGTCTAAAAGAAATAATCTTTATAGAAAAATGTAAGAAAAGAATTTTTTTAAGAATAAAAAAAAGTGAATTAGCTTGTTATTGCCAAGGTATTATAACAATAATGACGATGAATATGTTATGTGGGTATACTATATTAAAATATAAGTTGAGTCCTTAAAGGGTGTACCTCGATGGTTGAAAGCGGGACTTAATTTCGGTTAGGCCCTAAGTTCAATTACATGCTACCTCCTTTTGTAAGAGTTTGAGACAGCTAGGGTTTTATCTGTAAGTGAAGAACTAGTTAGGCCTTCGATAATAAGATGCGTCCGCTTGGCCTGCCTATGAGGTGGTGTACTAATTGAACCCTTAAAAAGGTGTGTTCGGTTAATCCGCCTACAAAATTTTCTCAAATCCGGAAAAAAATGGTTGAAAAATGGACCCACGGAATGATTAAGGTTGATACTTGATATAATGTTAGGTTAATTAATTATGATCCATATCTCCCACCACTCAATGATGGGTGTGAGTATTTACGAGTGTCGTCAGAAAATCTTCTACTTCTAAGGATCTCGTGTGTTCCATAAGACATTGCTTGTACACAAAAAGATTCCTAACATTTGATTGCATGTTAAGCAAGACGAGCATGTCATGTAGTACCTAAAAGAACATGGCATGTAGTATCAATGATGGAGAGTAGCCTCCATGTCATGCTCAATCAATCAAACTTTATAATAAATTTTAATTAAGAAGGACTCGTAGAAAAATGATTTGAAGTCCGAAAATGTAAGAACCTAAATTCACGCCTCCGTCATCTTTGAAGTTTGAAGTACCTAACCTAAAATTTCCTGAATCCATCAACACAAACCACCAACTCACCTTCTTAAGCCCGGATCAAATTTTCTATGCCCATAATTTTATGTCAATATTATTTCAGATGATCCATTTACACAAATACGTAAGATTTGAAAAAAAAAAATGTAGATGAGATCGTCTGAAATAGAGTTGTTATAGGGTTATAAATATAAAAGATCTCGTTCTTCTTAAGTCCTGGTTCCTCTCAATTTTTTCTAAATCTATCGAACGTTTGAATAAAAGTGTTATTTTAATTATTAAATTAAAATTTATATATTTAAAATTTAGTTGTAATTAATTAATTAATTAATTATAAAAATAAATAAATTATAAAATAAATTAAATTATTCATAAATTTTATGGGTACATAAACAAGTCAAGATGATTAAATTGATCGTTGAACATACATTCCACTAAGTACTAATATTCAACCCTTGTAATCACATTCTTGCAAGCTTTCAAACAACTTTGGAACATCCTCTTAAGTTCTTCCTAGTCAACATCAGTCAGTTTCCATTTGTCTCCAATGCGTTAGTTAAATTAAATTAGAAGTTCATAATAAGACCAAAATGAATGAAACCAAACTCACTCGTTCAAGCAACAAGATTGAACCAAGGTTTTGAAATTCGTGCCACCAATTCCAAATGTTGTTGACCTACCCCCACTTATCTTCATCCAACGATCCATCGCCAATCTCTCTCAATGACCAAGTTGCCCTCAGCCTCCTCATGCAAATCTCCTCATTTCGAGGAAAGATTGATTGGGGTATTAAGGTAAATACGAGAAGAAACGGCTTTTTTGAAAACAAAAAGAATTTGAAACATCTTTATCCATTTCCAATAGCTGTCATTTTCTTTTAATTTGATAAAAAGGCCGGAAAAGCACCAACAAAGATAGCCTGTTCCCCACCTGCAACCTCCTCAATTACCTTTTTCACCCCTGACCTTTGATTTTACTCCGGACGAGTCACAGGGGTAGATTTGTACTCCACCGCCCCAAAGTGACACCAAGTAAAGGGATGAGCAGAGAGATAAAAAGTTGGCCCAGGTCCCATTTCTACCCTCACCACCACATGCTACATGCGGTGTTCACAGGGGTGTAACTGTCCATATAGTGTTTAAATTCGAAAGAAAGGAAGGTGGAGGGGTATTGTGGTCATTTTAAGATTTATAAAGAGAGAGATAGAGAAAGACAGAAAAGAAAGAAGGAGAGAGACAGAGAGAGACAACAGAGGTGAATAGGGAGAGAGGGAGAGCGAGAGAGAGAGATAGAGAGAGAGAGAGAGAGACAGGAGACGTTTGTGTCCGTTTTTTCTGTTAAATATATGTGACAGGGATAGAGAGAGAGAATATGGTGTCGGACCAGGAAATAGCGAAAGGTGTAGAGACAGTGCTCCGTCAATCGGACCCTAACGCCGTCACCTCCTTCAACGGCGTCGTTCAGCAACTCGAAGCCAAGCTAGGGTTAGACCTCTCACACAAGACGGGTTTCATTCGTGACCAGATCAACCTCCTCCTTCGGCAACACCAGCCGCCGGCGACTACCACTACAGCCGTTGCCCACCATCCACCACCACCTCTACAGCCACAGCTTCCACATGCACATGCGTTCCATCTCACTCAAAAGGACCATTTCGCCCTCCAACACCATCCCCAATTTCAGCAATTTTCTCCCCATTTTGCCCTCCATCCCCATCACCACCCTCAGGTGTTCCCTCAGGACCTCAACTTCCGACAGACGCAGCCGGCACCGGCGCAGCCACATCCGCACCAGGTTCAACAACCACCACCGCAGCCTGTCGTCAAACCTGAGGTCTTTTCTCAAAATGCCGCTGCTGCCCCTCCCGAAATCCCAAAAGAAAGGTAACGTGATGCTGGTTTTAGGGTTTCGTTAGGATTTCTTTAGGATTCTGATTTCATGTTTTTTCTTTCCTTTAGCCGTGTTTTGATAGAAAAGTTAGGGTTTTTTTTAATTAGGGTTTGTCGTTTCTCGTCCTTCTTTATTATTCTTCATATGGTTACAGCTTTTAGCAGTTTATAAGCACGTAGCAGTATTGCGTTATTTTTGTGAACATGCTATCGATGCCGTCAACTAAGTGCTTTTATCATAATTTGAACTTAATTTATAATACTTATTAGATAATGCATTCGAGTTATTAACATTAAAAAGATAAACAATTTATTACTCAGCTGTTAATGCTCTTTGCTTTCAAATTTGTTGCTTTTTTGCTTTCTCATTATTTCCTTGCATATGATCGTGTTGGTCCATTGCTATTTTCCTTATAAGCATTGAGATAATTAAAGAAGACGGCTTTTGAACTTGATCTTTTAGAGATTGGAGTGCTATTAATCAACCAAATTATACTTGGACAAATTTGATAATGTACTACATAAGAAAATTTGCCAGCAGCATTTACTCAGGCTAAGTGTATTGTCCACCGAATTATCCTGTTGTTGCCAGCTTTATTTTTCTTATGTTTAATGTTTGGAGTCTAATGTTTTCCAATTAACTATCCCTTCTTTTTTATTTTGATCTTGAGAGTGACCCGAGTCTATATTGAAGCTACGCTTAGCTGGCATAGAATCTGATTGTATCTTTGAACAAATTGCTGCAGTACACCAGTTGGAGCTAAACGAAGAGGTGGCCCAGGGGGGTTAAACAAAGTTTGTGGTGTTTCACCTGAACTTCAGGCCATTGTTGGTGAGCCAGCCTTGCCAAGGACAGAGGTACCTTATCTCATAATTAATTCCTCTTATGCGGTGCAGTTCTACTATTTAATTCCTTATGCAGAAGCTGAAGAAATTCTTAATGTTTGCAAGATCTTTACTTTGCTTGATTTAGATTGTGAAGCAGTTGTGGGCATATATAAGGAAAAACAACCTTCAAGATCCAAGCAATAAGAGGAAGATTATTTGTGATGAAGCCTTACGTGTGCTCTTTGAGACAGACTGCACGGATATGTTTAAGATGAACAAGCTGCTGGCTAAACATATTATGCCATTGGAACCATCAAGTATGTAGTCTGGAATTTTATGCAATCATTACTACCTTGTTTGACATGATCTAAGTGCAATTCCTGTGAAATTCGGTGCAGAAGAGTCTGGCCAAGCTAAAAGAGCAAAGGTGGATGTGGATTCCACAACTGATAGGGCTGAACCTGGCGGATCTTTTGTGACAATATCTGAACAACTGGCCAAGGTTTTGGGGACTGGAGGAAGGGAGATGACACAATTGGATGCATCTAAACGTGTTTGGGAGTATATAAAAGTTAATAATTTGGAGGTTAGTGGCTTGTTTAATCATTAATCTCTTTCATTATCATCAAACGGTTTTCACTTTATCTTGGCTGCATATTTGTTGCAGGTGCCTTTTGTTGGACTGATAACTGATTCTAGGTTTCCCTCTGCTGTTGTATTTGTTTTTTCTTTAGGGCAATTGTGTTTAGGGTTCATTGACTATTTTATTAAGAGGGCCATTGAGCATCTAAAAGGTGCTTCAAGGCCCTTTTTTTCAACAAAATTTTCAGCTGAATGAGGGGTGTGAATACTCAAAAGCCACACCCTATTAACCCAACTTAAATCAGATTTTTAGAGTAAGGTACGCTTACTTATATTTTAAAAGGTCTTAGAAATTAAACTTCATTTGGATTGACGGGGCAAACTGCAGGTACAGATACCTTATTCTAATACTAACTCAATTATAGCAAAGTACGAGTACTTTATTATCAATTTGTTGCATCGATTTTCAACATGACTTAAATAGGGTATGAATACATAGCTTAATTTATCAAGAAAGAATTTAAGAAATAATTTCACATCATCCAGCAATTTCTTAATCTGATTAATAGGGTGATGGGTATTTTGACCTTTCACATCCCACATTCAGCTGACAAAAGAAATTGCTCCCTGAACCATCATTTAAATAGTCCGTGGTCCTCTTTATAAATTAATTTATGGTGAACAGACCTTAACTTTAATATTCTGTTTTTTCTGTCTTATTATCTATGTGCTGTCAGCTTCTTCTACTAGAGCCGACATTTTGATGACCCCTTGTTGCCTATTGTTTCTCTGGTTTTTGTTTTTTTGACATTTTTCATTGTTACCTAATTTAATTGTATCCTCTTTCCCTCTTAAAATAGACGATTAGCACTTGTCAGTTTGAAGCAACATATAGGGATGTGAATTTGCAATTAACTTTGTCAGATTCTGCTTGTATTCCTTTAGGATCCTCTGAATCCAATGGCAATACGCTGTGATGCAAAGCTTCAGGAGCTGTTTGGATGTGAAAGCATTTCTGCTGTGGGTGTTGAAGAAATGTTAGCTCGCCATCATTTATTCAAGAGGTCTTGATATTTGATTCTTAAGTGGTTAGTATTCTGAAAACTTTATGCTGATGTGTTGAAAAGAGTGTATGAACTAAGGGGTGGCAGAGTGTGTTTGTCACTTTTTCTTTTTCTCTTGTTATAGCATCCTCGCATCATGTTTGAGTTTTTCCAACTCAAAATAGTCGAGCAATTTTCTGTTCATAATTCTGGGCTTGACGAGTCTGAAGATAATTGCACCGAGTCTCACGAATAGGGAGTTTTTTGGGTAGAGATTACCATGTTAAGAAATGCATCCCAAAGCTTTTTGCTTGTTGATAAATGCAAGCTTTAACATGACCATGTTTTCCTTGATCTTAACATGATTTTTTGCTAACCTCCAATATCAGTTCTCCAGTGTGAACTTCATCAGTGAAATGGTAGGCCTTTCATTTATATGTAACCTCCTAGTGGCTTGCTGATGTTGTATACTTGCGGAACTTCTAATAGATCTGTCATGAATATGGATTTTATTTTCCTTTTTCCAGACAAATATGCACATATATATACAACTCCCAAAATCCATTTTGATCTATTTGTTAGCTAATACTTTCTCGTCGTTTTTGGCCATCAACAAATCTTTCGTTTGCATCTATGAGCTTCCTTGTTCAAATTACGAATGAATGTCTCGTCTTTTATGCAGGTGCATGGAATGTGAGCCATCTGGTAGCTTTTAGGATGGTAGAAACTGATGATAGTGAAGAATCTTCCTTTTTGGTCCTTTATTGTTCTTTTGTTCCCCCTGTTTTTGTTGATTAACGTGGTTAGGTGATATGATCATTTGCTTTGTTTTTTATAATGATCAGAATGAAAGCCAATGGCGGGAATATCTTTGTAGTTATGCCGTTTAGGTTCTTTGCTCCTTCCGTAGTCTTTTTAACTTGGAAATGTCTAACCCTTATGATCATAGATTGGAGACAGTAGTGGAAATGTAAAATATTATGTATTTCCCCTGAAGGATGATTATGTGTATTCAACTGCCGGGTTTCTTTTACTTTACCCAACTTAATATCTCCAAGTATTCCCTTATTCACAGGTTCACTGTACACATATGTTCCAAATAGATTCTTCAGGATCTGACCCAAAATGAACGGGCCAAATTCGAGTTTGTCAGGTTTTGAAGGATTGGCCTGACCTAGCTTGACCGGATTGGTTGAGCAAGACAATGTTGTTTCAGCTTCGATCATCTCGGATGTAAGGGTCATAGACAATCCGCTGCGATTCGTTAATACTCCTGGTCATAGTGGGAAAATCTTCTTCGTATGACTTTGTCATCGTACAGGATACAGGAGTAAGAGTTTCAATAGCACAATGTTCATAGAAAGTTATTAAAAAAATCAAATAAAATTATAATAACTATTTGAATTTCTTAAAATCAAACTAATATTAAATAAGTGAATAATATATTCACTTATAAAAAATATAAATCTAAGAAAGTTGAAATTATGTTACAATTTATAGTAAACATTAAACATTATTTTATTATGATTTTGAAATAAATATTGTACGTGATTGTTCCGGATGTATTCGTTTTTAATTTAATAGTAAGTTTTAAAAATTTTTAATTGAGTGATTGATCTTTTAAAATTTTTAATTATGTAATTAATTTTTTAAAATTTTTAATTTAGCGATTAATTTTTTAAAAGTTTTAATTAAATGATTATAAATGAACATTCATATCATATTTAATAGACGTGTCATAAAATCTTCTATTGCAAACTAGGAACTACAAAAGCATAATATAGGTTGTCTTTAGCATGATATGAAAGGCAATGACTATTTTTTACGTCAAAACGGAGCGTTTCCAAACATAAAAGGGTCTCTATAGAGAGATGAGAATCCAATTAAACAGACTCTGAGAGAGAGAGAGGAGGTTTTAGCTAAGCAAAAGCAATGGCAGAAGATCTGGTGCTAGACACGGCGATTAGAGATTGGGTGCTTATACCTCTCTCTGTGGTTATGGTTCTCATCGGGATCCTCCGTCACTTTGTCTCCAAGCTTATGCGCTCTTCCCAGGTGCCCGATCCCAAGATTGTCAAAGAAGGGTATGGTGTCTCCTAGTACAAATTCGTCTTTATTTTTCTAATTTTAATGTTTACGACGGAAGTTTCATTAATCGTTGATTGGTTTGATTCAGGCAAGTGATCGTTAGGGCTCGGAATTTGCGCGCCGGCGCTAATTTTATCCCCCCCAAGGCGTTTCGTGCTCGTAGGCTTTATTTTAGCAACGAGGTTTGCTTTAGGGTTTTATTTTTTGTTCTCTTGTCTTTTGGGTAACTTCGGGTTTGGGATTTGTGAATTGGAAGTTGGGTGATTGTCAAAGTTTGCAAAATTCATGCCATTTAGAAGTTTTAGTGTGGATTAATTAAGAATGGGATCCTTTTGATTTGTTGAACTTGCTTGGGAGTTGGTTCAAACTTCAGAAAACGCAAACTTGGTTAACTTAGTTGTGATTATTAGCTAGGACTGGATCTCAGATCGTAATTCAACATGAAGCTAATTTCTTGTGTGAGGAGAGAGTACCGTTGAACAAGTTACTGTTCTTTTCTCTATTTAGGCTTACTGTTCATTCTCTATTTAGGCTAAAGAAGTTTGAAACAGCTCTATTCCTTATTAAAAATATGGCTAAGTAGTTTTCCTTGACAAATACTTGAGAGTTTGCAGAGGGGTGGCATTGTAAGAGTGTAGTAGTTTCTTTATAGTCAGGTCTCCCATGGGCTTGAGGAGATTTATGGGTTTCTTGTCCTTATGACTTGTCAATCAGATGCTTTTTTTCCTGTGGTTTCACATCTTGGAAGCTTTATGAGCTCCATATTGTCTTAATTTGTTTTTTTCCCCTGAACTTGTTGGATTACTGCTATGCTAATGCCTTCTTTGGCTGTTTATAGGAAAATGGACTCTTATTTGTTCCTAAGGGCCAGGCACAAAACGCTCAAGCACAAATGTTTTCTGATCCAAATATGGCCATGGATATGATGAAGAAAAACTTGTCTATGATCATACCCCAGGTATTGGAAGATGCGTTGATTTCAGTTGTTCCGTAGAATCTTTGTTCATACTAGCATAATTGACTTGGTGATTTGTATTGTCCTTGCTGGCCAGACTCTTACATTTGCATGGGTCAACTTTTTCTTCTCTGGATTTGTTGCAGGTTTGTTCATTAACATTGTGTTAGAACTTGCAGATTATTGATCTTTTGCATTAGTTTATTTGATCTGTAATTTTGTTGTGCATATTTTGTTTAACTTTAGATTAGCATGCCGAACTTACTGATATTGCTACTCTATTGGTTGCAGCCAAGATACCTTTTCCACTGACTCAGAGGTTCAGATCAATGTTGCAGAATGGTATTGACTTGAGCACTGTTGACGTCAGCTATGTCAGTAGTCGATCATGGTACTTGTCTACTTTTCTTAAGCAGGAAACTAATAAATGCACATTACTCTAAATTGT
Source organism: Erythroxylum subrotundum (assembly GCA_027563845.1). NCBI lineage: Eukaryota > Viridiplantae > Streptophyta > Magnoliopsida > Malpighiales > Erythroxylaceae > Erythroxylum > Erythroxylum subrotundum. The sequence continues at coordinate 3,097,880 of JAOQMQ010000003.1, forward strand.
ATATTACTAGATACGCACTGACTTGTTTATCTGATGATCTGCAATTGCTTTATTTCTCCAGGTATTTCCTCAATTTGTTTGGACTAAGGGGCTTATTTAGTCTTATCTTGGGTGAAGAAAATGGTTAGTTATTTGTCGAATCGATAGTTGTGATATGTATTTTGACTCAGATCTGCTGGTTTCCTTTCCTTGCTATGTAGTTGATACTATAAGTTAAGACTTCTGCTTAGATTTGGGTGACTTGATGCTTCTATTTACTATCAAAAGATTTGTTGTTCTTTCTGCAGCTACTGATGATACACAACGTATGATGCAAATGAGTGGATTTGGCTTTGATCCATCAAAGGTACAAAATTAAGTGGTTCTATTTTAGCATTTGGAGCTTGTTTTTGTATGTTTCATTGTCTGTTAGTTTGCAATTATTTTTCTTGAGCCATGGTAAGCACCTAGGCATCACATTGAATGTGATTCTTTGATTAAATATCTGATATATCTCCTATCTTCTATAATCTTTATTATTACTCTATACTTAAATTGAAGTCTTACCAACACTTGAAGCTGTAAATCTGCGTGTTAATAGTTGGTTTCTGTTTTCCATCTCGAAAGAAACAGGCTGAAAGTTATTATATCCTTGAACTAAGATCTTGCTGTCATACTAGCCATGATCACAGATAGGTTTTGTTTTTGAAACAGCTAATTCTTGATTATTAATCACATAGCAGCATGTAGGGATAGTATACTGGAAATAATATCCTACAAATCTTCGTTTTTTGTCCGTTTTGATGATTTGGTTTACTAGTGAGATGGGCTCTGTTACTGTAGATCCCATAGGCAGCAAAATCATTACTTTCTACATAAGTGTGGTATTTTATGTTCTTCCACTACAACTCTGGTTAATTTGTTTAGATATGAAAGTTTGTCTCTTAGGAACTTCTGGTGCTTGGATGCACTTTGTACGGGTGAAGGAGGGGTTATGCCTAAACTTTTTTCTGAGAGAATTATTTTTCTTGGCAAAATATAACTTTATCTGGAGAACTCACTTTACTTTTTCTTGAAAAAACAGGGTCTCGTGGTGGAATGTTAATAACAAGTGAATTTTGCAAATTGTTCCTGTAGTTAGAATGATCTGTGGGGTTTTTGGATAGAAATTGTACTTGTTGAAATTATTCATTGTAGGGTCAGGCTCCTTTAGATTGAATGATAGTGATCAATGGAATGTTATTATGTCAGTGTTATTTTTTAATGCTTCTTGGAACCATTGGATACCGACCAAGTATCATCAGGTCTTTTCATGGGGTGGTGTGGCTAGGACCCACTTAGAAGCTATGTACCTATTTTTTCTGGACTCCTAGATGAACATTGGAATTGATGTTAGATATTAGGGTGCAGATTCTTTGCCTATGACCTGGTGGTTTGAATATTGTGGAAAAGAATACCCATGATGAGAAAGCTGTCTCTTTGCGGGTCTGTTCCAGCTATCATGTTGGCTCTATGCTGGTATTCCACAACTTTTTTGGGTCCGATGTGACCCAATTAGGCTCACAGTCTACCGGGCCAGTTGCTTTTTAACTTTTAGAAAAAAAGCTTCCAGTTTTTGTTGCAGAAGCTTTTGATATAGCTCAATTTTTTGCTGAGAAGGAAAGGAACATAACTCTGGGTGGTACTATGCCCAGCTTTTTCCTATTATACATGAATGACTTACACCCTGTGGTTTCGTAGCAATGTGCTCATAAACCCATGTCAGGTGATCAATAGAGCATCTGTGCCTCGTGTCAATGCCTCGTGTCAAGAATCTTTCCAATGGTTAAACATCAGTTTTATTCAAATACTTTTAGTCTTGATGGCCGTTTTTAACTTGGATTTAGATTGGTCCATGGCAGAGTGGGCAGGTGCTTTATGATCTTTAGATGAGGAACTTAACCTATTTTCAGTTGGAACTGATTTCTACTTGATTTTATAAACTTGTGAATATTTTGGAGAATTCTCAACTAGCATTGCTGTCCTATAAGTTTTGTCTACTGTGAAGTTGCAAGTTTGAAAAGGCAGTTTTGTTCCTCGAGAGCCTTAACCCCTACTCCCTAATGCTGCAGATTTGTGGTTGTCTCCTCACCAACAAAAAAAAAAGTATATATATTATGATGAAATAACTTTGAAGCATATAGCTTCTTGATCCCCGTCCTTTCTTGCGTATTGTCTAGATTTTATTTTTTGCAGCGTCAATGCTAATTTACTGCTTATGTTTTGGCCAGAGCTTGGGTGCTGAGAAGGATGGTCTTGACATAGTTCAGCATGAATGGGCCCTTCCCAAGTTTGAGAGACGTGCTGAAGCTGTGCTTAAAAAGTTTGTGAGTTGATCATTGCTAGTTGCAGTCCGCTTATTGAGTCTAACCACCAGTCGGGCTCAACATTCTTCGTACCTAGCATTCTTGATGGTCCAGCTGGGAACCTTTAAAGAATTAACAACAAGAATTGGCGGATTCTTCCTTGTAGCATTCCAGTTAATATGAAACATTTTATAACACTGGAAAACTTTATCATTTAGGTGCCTCATGGCTGAGTCTGTTGACTCTTTGATCTTTTCTAGAATGCTATCCTAATGTTGGCAATGAGATCATGTTTTTTGGACAAGGAAGTCAATCGATAGTTTCATATAATTATAGATTAAAGGGATCAGCAGTAAAGTTGTTGGCAAGAGTTTGTTGTTTAAGGATGCTTTTAAAAAAATCTTTATGTATTTTACTGCCTTTGCTCAGGTGATTCCACCTCCTATGGTGACTTAAGGATGCTTTTAAAAAAATCTTTTATGTATTTTACTGCCTTTGCTCAGGTGATTCCACCTCCTATGGTGACTTTGCTAAGTGGCTTCGAAAGGTTAATGTTCATGATAAGGTGAAAGAACATGACAGATCATGATTATTGGGTATAACATTAAAAATTAGATTCAGCTTAAACTGTAAGTGGAAGCTTCTGATACTCTCAACTGATGCGTGGTAGAGAGGGAGACTGACTGATGGCTTTCCCAGAACTTGCTCTCCTTAATTGTTGCTTTCGTAGTGGACCATGTAAGGAGACAAAAGAAAAACATAAGGAAAAGTTGGGGAAAAGGAGAAGTTAACAGAAAAGGAAAAGGTTTATGTGGACGCCAAACCTAAAAAGAAGAATAAAGGTAGGTTTGATTGCTATTAACTACATACTTAGACATTGATGAAGTGAATGAATTCATTGTTGGAGATGACTAGGTAATTTACCATTAGTAAACATACATGTTGCAATTATTCAACAAGCCATTTGTCCCTGATGTGAAAAGTTGTTAGGCCAAAGACATCAACTTTCATGCAAAACTCTCATGATGACATGCACCTCCCCTTGCTTTTGGTCATTTCTATACCTGATTTGATGGAGAAAATTAGTATATTAATATCCTGATGATGATTAGCAGATCATAGAATTGAGAAATCACACTCCTTGATGATGATGATGATGATAGATAAGAGAACATGTTCCCACATGTTAACATCTTTTGGACTCGATGATCCATTGGAGGTTCACATGGATGCCTGCCTCTTGACATTCTCTTGTATTTATTTGTTAACATTTCTTTTTTTTTATTAAAGGAAAAAATAGACAAAGTTATAAAGCAAGTTTGAGGAAATAGATTCCCGACTGATCCTCTATTAGGAGACGTTGGCACTTTATAAGTGTAGTAGCAAAAGTTGTGACACCGACAGTATAATATATTGCGTGAGTAGCAAGTCAGTCAGCGTATCTGTTGCTCTCTCGATAAATGTGACGATAATTTAAAATTAATATATATATATAATTCAATTAATTAATATAAAAATTTAATAAGTACGTATGGTTCATAAGAAATCAAACCCATAATTTATATCAGTAAAAAATAAAAATTATATTGGAAATACAATTAGTTGAGGAAGGACAACAAACTCTGAAGAACCAAATGTGATGGTTTTGGTACATTGCGTCAAAAAGAAAGTGAGAAAACAAAGGGATGGGTGGGGTATGTCCCATACCATACGTGGGACATAAACAGACCAGACTGATGGCGTGGCAAAATCAGACGGCTGTGAGTGGACCCCAACGTCACGAGCGTGCTACCTGGAAAGCATGTCTGTTCACTCGAGCCTACCAGACCAGAGCCTCCAACTTTAGAAAGGGCGGTGGGCTTAAACTTAATCAAGGAAAAAACGCAAAAAAGACAATGCAATCAATCATCCTTGTTTCAGCATCATCATCATTATCATTTGGTCACTCCCTCCTTTGAACGGCCCTGATCGTAGTTGGTGAATTAACTACAAGCAGGTGTCAGTGGGCCATCCCTTCTTTCTACGGTCCTGATGATCTTAGTTGGTAATCACTTTTATCCCACCGGCCTAGAGAGATTTGTTTGCTCGGTGCTGTCCATTCCTTTCTACCATTTGGGTGTCTAATCACCTGGTGAGTGTCCATAGTGACATAAGAAAAACATTAGGATTTGTTTGTTCGGAGGTTTATTAGTTGAATGAAATATATTGTAATATTATTTTATTAGGTCTATAATTTTTTTTTTAAAGAATTAGTCCGGGACTAATCCCTCCGCAACGAGAACATCTCAAATCAAAGAAGGCTACCGCTAGCTCAGGAGTTTGTTGCATTCCTAAGAATCGAACCCTCAACCTCTTAGTTAAGCGGCGAAAGTATGAAATAAGATAGACGGTGAAAGTTTTATATTAAATTTTATTTTATCTTAAATAATAAAAATAAGAAGTCTCCAATTTAGAAAGTTTATGATATAATGTAAAATGATAAATAATTTTTTATATTATTACATTGTAAACCCTTCTTCTAAATAACATTTCATTGTATTACATTATGAACTCTTCCATCCTTCTCAAACAACAATTTTATAATATTATATTTATTCACATTTTATTATATTATAAATTATTTTATTCTATTAAAAACCTTACGTCTAATTAAACATAGCCTTAAAATCAGCGAATGATTCTACCACAATAGGCAAAACCTTTATTAAAACTTTTTGTAAAAGAATTAATTTAAATTATTTTTAAATTATAAGAAAAAATAATAACAACTTAATAAAAATTCCTCCATAAAACATGGTTTAATACACTTTCCATTCGTTGAAGTACCTAGTGGAAATAAATAAAGCACTACACATACAAGGGATTGAGTTAACCTACATAGATCCAATGCTCTTTGATATTCTCAAATGACTAATATTATTTGTACTAATTGGAGCTCAAGTGTATTGCCTAGCATGTGATTGTATTATAATCAATCTATTACTTCAATACAAAAGCATTAAAAAATAATTAAGCAACTAAAAAAACTTTAAAGTGATTTCATGTAATTGGATCTATGACATTAATGATTTTTTTTATATTTTAATAGTCTATTGAAATAAAAGCTATGGTTTTTTTATATACTATTGTCTTGTACTATCTAAGTAGTGATGAAGAACCATAGTACAATATGTGTAAATGCTAATATAAGAAATCTCATTTTGTTATTTTTTAATAAATTTAAAATATTAAGAAATAATATATTTATATATTTCTTAGAACATGAAGGCATCATAAGGTAGTCACCTTTCTTGCCCTACTAGACAAGAACACAGTTAAACCCACTCAAAGAGAAGATATGATGTTGCATGTGAAATGGCCTCCACCATATAAGATTTCTAATTTATTTTGTCCAATTTATCAATCAATTCCATTGATACAACACTACACATTAGAAAAATCCTTATCAAATTCACATTTACAACTAGACAAAGCTAGTGCAGTCAGAGAGACATGAGGTGTCAAATTGCAAAGATTCTTCAAAGTGCTCTCAAACTAAAGTATGTAGTTCTCTTCTTCATTAGACAATACTTCCATCCCTATAAATAGCTCCCTCATTGATCTTCACTTCATTCAATCTCCAATCCAACTCATATAATATTATCTTTCAACCTCCTCTAGCTTAGCTTCCAGTTTCATTGAGATGGCCAGTGTTGAGGTACTTAATTACGATAATTAAGTTGCACTCTATTTTGGTCACTCCAACTTGTTAGGATCATTTTGGTTTCTTATATGGTTTTGCAAATCTAGCACAAGTGATGATGGATCTTCTCTTATTAATCCTCAAATCATCTTTGGATTTCCGTATGTTGTTATAAACTATGTTTATGTGATCCTTACTAATCATAGAAGTTCGGATCATGGGGAAGCTAGATCATGGTCCAGTTCAGTCTACTGCAACTTATGGTTTCAACCAGCTTTAGCTTAAGGATTATATGATAGATCAAACCATAAAGCTCATTACATGCGATTACTAGCTTATAAATTTTTCAGTCAGCAATCCCCTCTATGACCCTTTTCAAAATCCATTGCCATGGTCATCGGAGAGTGTTCTTGCTGGATCAGGATTGTTTTCATTTGGATTATGAATATTTTTGTTTCAAACAATAATTACATGGTTTATGCAGGTTCAGGATGCAACATCGGTGTTGACAAAGACTGAAACCCCTGAGATAACCAAGACTGAGGAGGTCACTCCCGACGAAACCACACCAGCTGCTGAACCAGAGGGTGACTTGACAAATGAAGAAACAGCCACCGAGGACCAGGTCGTGGAAGAGAAAGCTCCGGTGACCAAAAAACCTGAAGATCCAGTAGTAGATGAAACCAAGGAGGAGGTCGTTGAACCAAAAGAAGAAAAAGCCGATGAAGTTCAGGTGGAAGTTGCAGCAGAAGAACCATCAACAGAAGTGAAGCCTGTCGCTGATCCTGTAGTTGAGGAAGTGCCTGCAGCAAAGGTGGAAGAGACCGTCGATGAGAAACCAGCTGTTGAAGCACCAAAAGAAGCAGTTGAAGCCACCACAGAACCAACAGTAGGGAAAACTGATGAGGAATGAGTGATCGGCCTGTATGTGTAGCTGTTGTGATGGCTCTTTTTAGGCACTGAAGTTGGCTAAGTTATTTTCTGTTTCTTCTTTTGTTCTAAAATTTGGTTATATCAAATTTATGATATTAAAGCAGGAATTGGGTTGGTCCTGAATCCACATTTCCCTATGAAATGGTGACAGATTTGTTATACTATGTAAATGGGGTGTTGGGTTCCAGAATGTTGGTTGGAGCTTGAGATGGTGTGCTTTGATAAGGAATAATATTTACTGTTATTATTGAGTTTTGGTTCAATCTATGCGTCAATCTTTATGCAAAATTTGCCATCTTTCTTGAGAATATTTGAAGAAGATGTTAATCAGACAATGAGGATCATGTAAACACACACACACTGACCATGCTCAAGGATAAGAAACATTGATCAATAATTCAACATAGTCGATCGATGTTTCAAGAACTTGGTAAGGTTTGTGACATACAGAAATGCAAAAAGCATATAAAAACAGATGTACAAGAAGTTTGATAAAGGCCAAGCCGTGTCAAATGCATAAAACAATATTGGGAACACAAGGAACAGCAACAGCGGTGGTTCGAACCTACCTCTTGACGTTCCTGGGGGTCCAAATATTGGAGTCGTCTAATCAACCTTGACAGTTGACACAAGAACAGTGCATATGGATTAGCCAGTACATACGTATGCAACAGCCAATTATTACAGAACCAGACAATTCTCATTAGAAGATAGCTTAAGACACATGATGAATGCACAATTATGCCATATAAAGTAGACCAATGGGCTGCACATTCAAACGGTATGACAGTCATCTGAACATCCACTGAAAAGCATAATTTTGATTTAACTTTAGATTTATAGACAGCTGAGAGAGCAAGATTTAGGATAATCATAGTATTTGTATAGATATCGATGTCATTGCATAATCTCTGTAATTACATGTCATGAAGGGCAGTTGTTGTAACTGGTAAAGCATGTCCATGGAAGCAGAGATACTCCCTTCCCTTCCTCCACCATTATTTTACACTATATCTCTATATAATCAGTTTGCAAAAAGAGCAATAACATCGGATTCTTCTCTAACATAAAAATCTATGGTGCCTCCTTAAAGTAAAAGATGGACACAATCTGGCACCTCCTTAAAATAGAAGATGGACAGCATCCTATCTGTACAAGTTGAGTACAAATCTTTTGTATGTGCAGTTATAAACCCCAGCTATCCCCAAAACTGAACGCGGCTGAAATTTCACCAAGTACCAAAGCTGCAGCTAATATGCTCCAGGGTGATGAAATTTAGACGATCTCGCATTACAGCAATTGAAGGATAAGGTGGGAAACACAGCCGGAAAAAGCAGGTATGAGATGAAGGCAGACGGTCATGTGGCTCAGAGGTCTTGTAAATGGAAAGCCGACCTCCCAAACCACGGAAGCCTTCTACCGGCAGATATTTTATTGAAGTCCAAAAGAAGAGTAGAATCTTTCTCTGCTCAGCAGACATTTCAGCAACAATCTGCAGAATAGTCGAGAAAAAAATTATATAGTATAAAAGGCGATGCCTGCATTATCCGTCTGGCAGGAAGATATGTGCCATATCAACTGCATAAAAGGTCTATTTCTACCAATTTGTTCTTCCCACACATGAACTAATACATAACAAAAAACTGCCAACCAGGTCACCATCCACCTGAACAAGAGCTTTCTACAGCTGATATTGAATCCGGTTCATGATTCCCCTTCAGGACCTTTACAACATTGTTCAATTGTGAAAAGAAACTGAACAAGACAAGAAGTGCAAAATGCAAGTCTAAATTCTAGAGAATACAATTTATGGAGGACACTTTCAGATTGTTATCACTAAGAACATAACTAACAGCACTATCAATCTGGCAACTTAATCCTTTTCCCAATGGGGGCTTCGCCAAAACACAATCACATACTGAAGTTTGGTTTTTGGCAATTTTATGGCTCCTTATGCATAGTCATTAGCAGAATCGGCGACTTCTTAATACTTAGTAGCGTCAGTCTGGCTATGGTTTCAAGACTGTAACAAGGTTATTCAATGTCCAGGAGAAGCCTCAACCTTTATGAGAATAGACAAAACAGGAAGGAAATGGTGAAAATTGAAAAGAGAACTCCAATCATTTGGAGTCCTCATCATCCAGAATAATGTTGATGTTAAGCTTTCGGATTGTCATAAATAAGCATATCATTAATGTCCCATTTAGCATAAAAAATGTAATGTCTAAGAAAGCCATAATCAGTTTTAGTTATGAGAGGAACCAGGAGGCTAAGAGCTAAATAAAACAAAAGATTCCATTTGTTCTTTCCACATGATTATAATTGCCATGGCCAAAGAACAGAGAGAATGTAACGGGCTGGCCTCACCCCAAAGCAAGGGTTGCTCCAAACCTAAAAGTAAACTGAACCCACATACAGAAGAATGAAGCATCCCCCAAATCCCAATTCCTCCAATTGCACTTTGACTACACAACAAAGAAAATTTAACGACTCTTGTTTCTGAACAAAAACATAACCAGATTACTCAAAATTCTCATCAATGGGACAACCGTGACCATAGTAATCACCTTCTGCACTTGCCGATATTTTAATTTACAGTCAATGAAGTTATAATATCTAGATTCTATACTTAAGAAGGACCCTCTGAAGAACTAGATATGCAGTTCCTATCCTAGAAGGCTTCCATGTACTTTATCTCTTATTACATACAAATACATCTAAATCAATCACAACTAACTCAAGAAGGGGAGGGGGCAGCGGTAGGTTCTGCCCATCCCAGATCCTAAGGTTCGCGGTTCAAATCAAGGGATTTTACATTCATATGAAATGGCACTTTTGGATCTCACAAGAATCAAAAGCTTCACATATAACTACAACATGATGCCAGCAATCCCTTTTCCCCAAAAGACAAGAAAATAGTTGTTAAATCTTATGTCATGGACTGATAATATTCCATTTTCTTCAAACAATGACTTACAGCAATTTCATCTATTCTCTTTTTCCCAATAATTAATAAAAGTCATACAAACTCTTTTATAACATATAGCCCCATTTAGTAGAAAGTGAAACAAATTTCTTTCATTTCACACTTTAGCTATATGTCAGTTATTAATTACAACCTTTAAGACTTGCTCTTCTGTTTAATTTTTCACCAGAAACAAAATAATGGGTTGACTTGTGTTGATCAAGGAAATCATCAATTTTAATCTTGTGTCATTTATGAGCCTACAAAATTTAGTTTCAAGATTGCTAAAGTGGAGCACTCTCACTTCAGATTCCTGAAAACATTGGAAAGTTTGGAGCCCCACCACATGTGATAACTGTTGATCAAGGGATGTGGAGCAAGATATCGTAGTCTCCACTACAAGATAACTGAAAGAATTTGCTCAAGAGGTGTCTTAAAATCATCCTGTTAGCAAAGACCATTTGCAACTTTCCAACCAAAACATAAATAGCCACAATTCAAAGGGTTACCTACACTTATTACATGAAACATAATTAATTGATTTTCCAACACCAGCTTAACTCTTTGAATGGTTGGTAGACAACATGGACGTAAGAAGTAGTGAGGACTTAGCCTTCCCAATTTAATCCTGCGGGAAAGTTTTGGCCATATTGATGTAGGACAAATAAAAGAAATATCAAACTAGTACTTAGAATTAACAAAACTTATAAAATCTGGCTGCTGGAATTTCAGTTTTGAGATGAATGGAATTTTAAGTTTTTGGTTGCTGGAATTTTAGTGAGGAAACAGGCAATAGAGGTAGGGAACTAGGAATGAAGCTTGTGGCTGAGCGATTTGCTCTCTTTTATTTCTTTTATAAACTCTAAGCCCTTTGGCTTCACATATCCTTCATGAATTCCATGCAAAAGTTTCTCAAATGCTAAAGCTACCACCTATTGAAGTTCTCTCTACTCACCATCTACCTTTCAACTATCATTTCCTCATCGGGCTATTGACACCAAAAAGGGATCGCCTCATAATCATTTATGACTAGAATGTACACTTATTCCAATATTGGATACAAACTGAAGACCAAAAAGCAATCTTGAAAGAGCTAAGCCTATCCACACCTGAAGGCATGGTCCGAGCACCTTAAATTCCTATAAAACATTGTCTTGAGAATCTGTCCCAACAGAATAACAAATATGAAATGAGCATAAAGCACTTTACAATTTTTTCATAAATAATGAAAAGACAAGACAGCATTTTTCACAAGTTAAAGCTGTATCTAGTAGGAAAGCTAAAGATAAGGAATAAGAGTACGATTTAAATTTCATAAAAAATGTGTCAGACATGATTGAAATACCTAATATCAATATAATCCTGTATTTGGTGGGCAACAATGGATTCTGTCAAACAACATTTATTCAAGAAAACACATATATGGATAGGTCACCTAATATTGATATGCAAATACCTAATAATGAAACCCTGTCTTCTATGGCATCCATCATACAAAGTAAGTTGTAAGACAAAATACGGAAATATGGTAGAAAAAGGAAAAGTACACTTGAGAGACAATGATAACATGATAATTTAAGAGCGCACCTCCCAGAACCAGGATATCAGAGGATCAGATTCTTCATAGCCATTGTACTCGGTATGTGACTTCCAATCATCAATACTAATAAGATTATCACTCCCACGTAGCATCCCATCAAGATCCTCAAGCTCTAAACTCTGGAAAAAGTGTTCCTGGAGCTTTGGATCACTAAGAATATCACTGAAACCTCGAGTAAAATGAGATACCTGTTGAGAAATGGATGTGACAAAGCGATTCCGAATAAGAAGGTTAACATATTCCCCTCTGTTATGGCTATTCACCACAATGCTTTTTCCATTGGGACAAAGCTCCACGACTTTCCTGCACCCTAACTCCTCCACTTCTCTAATAAATGTCAGTCCTAAAGCATCTGAATCTATAAACTCTGCATCCATCCCCAAAATCTGTTTGCAGCTACTATACAAGCACGGATCTGCATCTTTTATGTCTTCCAAACAAACATTTTTTCCAGCCAGTTGCAAGAAAAACACACGATCAAGGACAATACCTAATTGCACTCTGTGCATCAAAGCTAAAGCAACCACTCGACCAGAGAAGGTAAAATAGTCAAGGTGCATAGGATCAACCTTAGATGCTGCAAATGTAATAGAAACATGCATCACTTAAAAGCAAGAAGAAAGTTACATATAACATTGCCAACATACAAAAAGAGGAAAAGGAAAACCATAACTTGGAGCATTGCAATTGAGGATTGTGAAGTTTCTAACAAACGTAATAGATCGCCCACTTGCAAAAACTAAAACAGACAAATGAGATGATAGATTGATACAGCCCTGTCCTCGTGATTAAAAAGGCAGCAGATGGCTTTCAATTTCTAAGATTCATATTAGTAATATATAAATGAAGTTAAACAAATATAGCATGTATCTAAGAATGAAGGAGGTTCAACTCCTAAAACTTCATCATTGTCTATGGGAAAAACAGAGGAATTAAGCTATAAGGTACAGAAATTGGAAGGTAGGAATAGGTACTTAACCTTATCCATGTTTTGAATGTTCTGAAAGTAAGGGAAAATAGACTATAAATCAAGCTTGCAAACACATTTTGAATTTTGTGGTCCAATAAAACCATTCATCAAAAGCAACTTCCATATCTCTTCCTTTCAAAAAATGAAAACAAATGAGACATCAAACTTAATCTGACATATAAAATCCAAAGACAAGAAATCATTTTCACTGCCCGCGGTTAATTTTACCAAATTAATGCCTAAACTAATCCAGTACATTATACTTTTAGAAGCAAATGGAATTTTTAAGACATTTAATATCATGAATAATGCATGTTCTAAACCAATAGGTCAAGAAAAAGTTAAAGTATAATCAAGAAAAATGATCATCATAATCGCCTCATAAAGTTACCGGGATTAGGATAAAATCTTCTAAGGTCATTGGGGCATGACACGAAAAGGGCAATTTCTGGATTGAAAATAGCTTGCGCTACCAAAAAAAACCACTCTCGTAGTACCCCGGGACCAGTAGCTTCCTCATTTTTGAATTCCATAAATAGACCACTGTGTAGAGATTCACGCTCAGCACGAATTATATACTCGAATGACTCTGACAGCAACTGTGATCGGTCGATGAGCATCTCATGAAGTTCTTCATAAGCTTCTGTCATCTCAGGAAACATCATCAAGGACAAATGTCTCCTTGCCTCAAAGTTGGTGACATCCTTATGCTGTAGAAGCCAGTGATGATCATCAGCCCTTCTTGCAAATCTAACAATGAGCACGCACACTGAGTGCTTTCTGTTTTTCAAAACTGTCCAAAATTTTTCCTCAGCACCCATATAAAGTTTCGTGATGCTATACAATTCCCTTAAAATCGCAACATACTGATCACACCCTGTAAGAGTATTTGTTTCTCCATTTTGTCCCGAAAGCAATGTCTCTTCCATGTTAAGTAGGCATCTATCCATTTCCGTCAACATAACAAGAAATATATCATGAAGCTGCTCAATCTCATGAAGATATTGTGGATGGTTCAAAACACTGTACTTCAATGGCAAACAAATAGGACCTCGAAAAGCTAGCTGCTTCATAATCATGGCAAGCAACGGTTGCAAGAATGCCGAAAACTGAATAACATTACATGACGAGGGCCCTATGCTCATGTTGGATTCTACAGGAGTGACCAAATCCTCAGTCAAACTACTGGCTAACTCGCTAACAAACGGGAAAATTTCTGGTATGGCAATCAATCCATTCAAATCCTCCCTAACACGACCACCGCCCTTAGTCAAATGACTCAAATCAGGCGACTCCTCCACATCGTCCAACAATGTCCCCTCGACATCCTCTAGCAACGACCCAAGAGTCCTCCGACAACTCAAGTACAAAGAATCCTCATTACCACCAACCTTTCTAAGCAACTTACACAACTCTAACATTATAGGCCCACACTGCACATAAAATTCTTTACGGATTGCAGCCTTACACGAAATCAAGAAATGCCTAATTGAAGCATCGGCACACTCCTTGTTACCTTTGATAGTTGAAACATAGAGCATCACCAAAGCCGCCGGCGCAGCAGACGCCATGAAGACCTCAAGATGCCCTCTTGGTTCCTCATTCTCGCCCTTTGTAGCTATTTGAAAGAACGCATCAATCAAGTCCGTGACCCGCTTGGTGCAATCACCGAGAACCATCCTTGTTTTACAGAGCTCGCATATAAACGACACCATTTCGTCGACTAACTGACAAGTCTGAGGATGGTTGGTGCTCCTCATACGACCCACAAGGTGCAAACCGGCGTCGTTTTGTATCGCGCACTCCGCTAGCGACTGCTCCCACTGTAGCTGCCTCCCCTTGTAAATCAACCTCTGCTCGATAACCGGAATTCCGGTGATCGCCATAATCCTCTCGTGGACAGACTTCACTGTATCATCCTTATTCGCATGCACCACAATGTGCCTCCCCTCAGAAAGCAACCTAATAAAGAACTGGACCCTCCTCGCCGACCTGGAGCTGGAGGTCGACCACGTCGCCGCCGATTTCGCATCGGAGACGCGGGAGCTCTGAACAAGGCTCCAGCAGCGCGAAGAAGACGGCGGGCTGACGGCGGCAGAGAAAGACTCTTCCTTCCGCATCCTGACGGCGGCGATTATCTCCGCGTCATCATAATCAGTACCGTAATCGTCTAACTTACGCTTAGCAGGCCCACAGAAAGCTTCGGCGTTATGATCAACGGCGGATGATTGGACGATAGACATTGGGTGATGCCCCAAGCAGCGATTACGCCGGGGCACCCACCAGAGAACCCTCTCCGATTTCCAAAGCACAAATTGAAGAAAACAAAAAAGTAAAGTAAAAAACAGAGTGAATAAAGAACAAGAAATCGTTCTTGATTGTTCTTCAAGGACTGTGTGCGATTAGTGTTTTGGTGTGCGCGTGTCAGGTTCAGGGCAACTTCAAAGCTGCAAAGCAAAAGGTATTCTGATGAGGGTGAGGAGAAGGGGGATGATCAGGTGTGGACGCTTGCATCTTCTTCTAACGCTTGCTTGCCTTTTGCTTTGCACGAGTTCATTGGGATTTTCTTGTTTTCGGTGTTTTAATTTCAACGGTTTTTTTCTTTTTGTCCGAATTGTTAGGTAATATATTATTGTCTTAATTTATCGTTTATAGATATACCTTTTCATTATTATCCAAATGGACTTTTGACTGTTTCAATTTCTTTTTCTAGTGATTCATTTCATTTATGTGATTTTGTTTTCTGATTTTTTATTTTCTTCTTTTATTAATAATAATAATACTAAAAAATTATTTTTTTAATACAAAAGAGATGAAACACAAAAGCTACGCCTCTGGTTAGAAGCATCAGTTATGTCCTTACACAGTAGAGTTAGATAACCTGAGGAGCTCCTAAAGGTACATAAAATTAATCTGATGTAGACTTATAGATTTAGTCAATCACTCAGCACATTGATTTCTTTCTCGAGAGACATAACGCAGTTTCACCACTCACTCTTTAGTTATTAATAACTTAATACCCTAACTCAAAGAATAATTTGTCAAACTCTTTCCTATCGAGTCCAATAAAATATTAATAACAATTAAAAAATCTGAGTTTAATTCTACCTGAAGTTATTAATAATATGTAGTATTTCACGTCTTTAAGAGATTCTGTTTTATGTTGAATTTTAGTATTAGTATGCACCAACCTTAAGTCAGTTCATGTAAATTTCACTTTGAGAGAGAACTTGTCACGCAATTAATCGTTTCCAACAGTCAAAACACTCTGAAAAAGTAATAAAAAGACGCGTATACACGTAACCATGTAGATAAGGATGTATCTTTCTGTTTTTTTGTGTTTTTTAATTTTAATATATTTACAAGATGATATACATATATTTTATTATTTAAAAATATTTAAATAAGTTTTAACATTTAAAACGATTTAATTTCTATTAAAGTCAATTATTAAAAACACTCAACAGTTTCGATCCAACTTTTTTATTTAGTTTTTAATTTTTCAGTCAATTTTATTTTAATAACTCTTTTTTTTGTTAAAAACACAATCATTTTATTAATTAATCGACAAATTAATAAATTTTTATAAATTAAAATCAAATGATTTTAATTTATTAATATCTTTTTTCAATTAAACTTCAAATTCTTCGACTGACGAGAACAATCTCTTTTAATCATACTTCAAATTTTTAATTTCATTTAACTTGTAGCAGGTTTTATGGCAGGTTTATACTGGCTGAACTTTTTAAATCTTAAATCTCTTGTCTTACCGGTTTAACTTCTAATCTAGTTTTTAATATATTTGTTAAAATTATTGAAATCTTTAACAAAATTAGAGATTTATCAATTAAGTATTATATTAATATTAATATGATATTTTATTAATTTTATTTTAAGTAAAATTTATAATAAC
>JAOQMQ010000003.1:3133231-3150191 GCA_027563845.1 Erythroxylum subrotundum
AAATAATTCAGTTTTAAGTTTTATTTAAGTTATAATTATTATTAGTAATAAAATTAATTATAAAAGTTAAAGTAAATAAAATAACTAATTAAAAAACTTTGAAAAAAAGAAGGGAAGGAAAGGCAGAAGGTAGGGAAGGAGAGTTTAAAAATTTTTGAAAATTTTGCAAAAAAATTTCACTATTTTTTAAAATTTTCAGTACTAGCCGGTATTTTGAATACCGACCGATATTGACCAGTATTGACCGGTATTTAAATTTGGTACAACCGACTCTCCGTTTCGTACCGATTTTGGTTCAGTATGATACGTACCGGCCGGTACAAAACAACATCCATAATTATTATTTTTATTAGTTGAATATGTAACATTTCGATTACAAAAGAATAACCTTTACTAGTTGAATCTAAATATTACTAATATTTATAATGGTGAAACTTGTGAATATTATTTTAAAATATGTATTAAGTGAATTATTATACAAGAACGACAATTTTGTGAAAGTCTCGTTGATACGTAAAGAGTTCCCATATTATGCAGCCTATTTCTATTTAATAAACATAACAAACTTATCTTAAATTATAAGGCTCTTAAAAAGACTTGCTGAGTATCTTAAATTCTAAATTTCTTGAAAATGTTTACGTCACAACTGACTTTGGGCGAAAGAACAGAAAAAATGAAAAACTATGTTAACTTCTTTAATAGAAAAACCAGGCCTACTTAGGCAGAGCTCTGGATATTTTGGGCCTAAAAACTGTTGGGCTGGCCACCTATCCATTTATTTCATAATTAAATATATATTTACATGATTAGTTATATATAAGATTAATTATTTTTTGTCAAATGATAAAATTAACACTATATATGTTAAGTAATATAATCAAAACAAATATTATGTATACGAATAACACGATATAATAATTAAATTTTGTAATAAAAAGGAAAATCATATTAGAGATTAGGGATAATAACATTTCATAAAAATAAAAAAAAATATACATATATATATGAAAACGGTCCTTTGATTAAAGATTCGTTTAACTTCAGCTAAGTTGTAAACATACTTTTTGTTGATAACAAAAGGGTAAAAGATAATAATTCTATTATAATTTCACTAGTTTAAATTTACTTTTATTATTAAAATGCACCTTCTGTTATTATATATTTAAAAATATTTTTATTAAAAAAATCAAAATTTTAATAAAACTATTTTCAAGTCAAAATATTTAAAATTATTTGATAGAATAAATTAATTATTTTTTTAAATTAATGTCACGAACACGACATAGTCTTATAATAATTTTACATTACAAATATAATTTTTCAGAAAGAATAAAGTCACTAAACGTGTTTATATCTTTATGTCTCGATTGGCAACTATTAATAAAAAGGTGGGAATATGAATGATTTTTAGTTATTTGGTTACCGTAAATTGATAAAATAGATAATGACAAAACTATAATAAATCTTAAAAAATTCTGAACTTTTATTTTTAAAGGTAAGTGTCATTATACACTAGAATAAAAATTTGAGAATAAGAAATAAAAAATATTATTAAAATATTATCAATTTGTTATCAAAATATTATTAATACATTGATTATTATCATAATATTATCATCGAAATTATCTTTTATATTATTTTATTAAATAATTGTTTATTTATTTAATAATTATTGAGCATCAAGAGCAATATAAAAGATTTCGTACTATATCGGCCGACACCGAGAAATATTTATTATACCGGACAAAAAATGGTACAAAAAAATTGTTCTAGTTTCGGTCTGTATCAGCTTATTTGGTTTGGTACCATTAGTATTCAGAAGATCAATTATATATTGATTGGTGCCGGAAATTTTAAAAAAAGTAGGGACTCGTTTGAAATAAAATCTTAAACAACCCACCCTGACGTTACTACTCTCTCGCCCTCTCTCACTCTCCACCACCGTCTCTTCCCCCAATTTTATTTCTCCATTGTTGCCGCTGGCCCACCTCTACATCCTGTCATTGCTAATTGTGACAAGTAAAGCAAACAAGGTTGAGCATTTGTGACATGCAGAAGAGGAAGAAGAGCATTTGTGACATGTAGTTGGAGCAAAAATGGGTAGATTAAGAGAAATAGATTGAGAGAAATAGATAATTCGAAACGGTACTCAGTTTTAACTGATATTACTACAATATCATATTATAATCAAATCTGATACTAATTCTAGTAGGGTAGTTATAAGAATTATCAAGACCCTATTTTCAGCCAGCATACTCTTTGCATTATGAGGTTGAATCATGAAACAAGAGTTGGCGCCCATGACCATCATCTTCAGTCCAAACACGTCTCTGTTTCATGTTACTGTCATAACTTTCTTGCCATGTGGCTGGTGGTGCCACCTCGAATGCTTGGTTGGATGGTGTTAAGGCTTTCTTGGACCGCTCCAATCAATTAGTCAGGTACAAAAAGGTGGGTTTTTCTGGTCTTACAGGCAGTTGTGGGGACGATGTATGTGGGCATGTTATACTCGTGGAGGTGATTCCCACCTTTTTTTTGTTGAAGAATTATATATAATCCACTTTCAATTGAAATTTTATGGTTAATTACATACTTAACAGTAAGGTGGAGTTTAATTTTATTTATGTAACAATGAAGAATGAATGAATATGTATAGATATGAATTATTAATTTAATTCATCTTTATGTAAAGAATTGTTTGTAAGTCTTACAGTATATATAGTTTTGTAAGGTTCAATAGTATACAAAACTCGTTTGGTTACTCACCAATCAGCTATTTTTTTTAATTGAATGATTGTTTTTAGCTGTTTGACTCTTCGAATAGTTAATAAAGTTGTTTGAAAAGTAGCTCTTTCATTGACTGATTAAAGATAAACACTCAAAAATAAAAACACTCCTATATAGGAGTGTTTTCATCCGACAACCAAAATTTTAACCATCAAAAGCTAATTATACCCTTAAAACTCTATTGTTAAGTTGTGTAATATTTTATTGTTTAAATTGTATTTTTGATTAAGTTGTAATTAAGTACCACTCCCGTTATATTTTTGTTAGTTCTAATATACAATAATTTATAGTAAGTAGGACAACCTAGTTCAGGTTCTTAGATACCTACGATTTAGGAACAATATTTGTTCTTGTAATTGTTTTATGCAGTTATATGTTAGAAATAAAATGTCGATCTTAAACGAAAATGAAAATATAAAAAATTGCATAAATTTCTCATAGATGATGAAACAGTACGGGTGAACATGACTTCTCTAAAATCTAAATTCTTATAAGAATATTCAACGAAATACTAAGATATATAATATTCATACCATTATAATTTTTTTAAAGTCATATCTTCGTAAATCATTTTACACATAAACGGTTAATACTAAACAACTAATTTTACCAAACATTTCTAACAAATAGTTAATGCAATCTGCTGGTCAAATCAGCTATCAGCTAACAACTGATAGAATCAACTAACAGCTAATGCAATCAGTTGATTGCCAAACAGAGCCACATTCTTACTTCGAATAAGTAAAAATGTTGTTTCCGAATTATGTTATAGCAATTTTAATGTTTCTAACTTATACCCATTTTGCATATTAAATCACTGGGTTTGAAAAATCTTCTTGTACATTTTGACCATTCGTAAACACATACAATGAGGTTACTTGTTCTCTTCATACTCTTCTAATTTTTATTTTGTCAGCATAAACTAAGATCGAAATGTCTGTTTTGACTAATTTATTTATTCCCAAATTTGATTGAATTTTGACCAAGGTTGGAGTCAATTTGACTATTCAACCCCATATTCGATTTCCCTTTTTCCTTTATTGATAGATACTAAACCTTTTTTTTTCAGAAAATAATGAATTCATTAATAATTTTTATGTCCTGTGTAATTAATAATGTAATTATAAAAAAAATGAACATGATCTTAAATATGACTTAGTTTTTTCTTTATCTTAACAACCATATGTATCCTATCAACAATATCTACGTGTATCCACATCTCTTCTTTATCAATTCATATTTCATAGGATTAATCTATTGGATTGAGCATGCTTTCTTGAGATATTAAATATAAACGTTGTGTAATTGGAACAAACAATTTGTTCCTTTTTAATCATCATGAAATAATACAGTTAAATTTTTTATTATTTTTTATTAAATCTTATTCACATATTTATACAAAATATACCTAAATGTATAAATAAAATTAAAGAAGTAATGTTTGAAAACTTGAAATAGGCTATTAAAAATATGTCAGGATTTTTTGTCACCTACCCTATCTTATTGAATTTCAATCTTCTCTTTATATAAATCTCACATAAATAAATGACTGAGATTTAATGAGACAGGATAAGGGACAAAAGATTCGTTCACGTAAATAAATTACTGAGATTCAATAAACATAACAGGAAACAAGATAAGAGAAAGAGGATCCGTCCGGTGAACTACGAGGAATTACTGGAGATGACAGTTTCAGTGACGTAGGGCCTGCTGTTTCCTGGAAGGTGCTGGATCATTGATTAGTAGACCCTACATTTTGTACCATTCATGATAGGAGCCACAGAGACATTCCAATCATCTTGGTTGCTTGTTAGTTTGTTTTTGTTCACATGCAATGTTTCTAACTGAATTATTAAAAAATCATCTGATTTAATTATAAAAATTTTAAAATATCTAATTTTTTATATTAATTTTTAAATTTTTGATTTAATTTATTTTAATAATTTCTTTTGTTGAAAATCGATCGATTTTTAATTAATTTTTATTAATTATTAAATTTCTATAAATTAAAATAAATAAATTAATATTTATTTAACAATTCTTCCGTAATCATATTTCAAATTTCGGTGATTTTACATAATTTGGAGAGTAATATCTAAAAATGTAGATGTTCTATTAGAGGAAATAACTCTTAATAATGGTCCATGGAACTAATTAAAAATAGATAATTTTTTTCAAAAACCATATGGGGTGAAATTTCATGTTATGATCACGTTCAAAGGTTTAAGGGATAATTAATCAATTTTTGACATAACCCAAATCAAGTTAGAGTTTGAATTAGGATAAACAACTCTAGGAAGGAGTAATAATTTGTGTCAGAATAATAATATAAAATCTTTGTTGTTTTAGTCTAATAAGATTTAAAAGGTTCAACCGGTATTGTATCGTCATAAAATCGGTTAAAAATTGATCGAAATAAATCATCTTTATTTATTGAAGAATTTAAAGATTAATTAAAATAGATATTAATAATGAAAATTAATTGATTTATTTTAGTTTATAAAAATTTATTAATTTATAGTATCTAACCGAAAATTTTAAAACTGAACTTAAAATTTAAACAGTTCAAAATTTTTACGATTAAATCGGTTGAATCGATTTAATTTTTTAATCATTAAAGTAACATGTAAATATTACTAATACTTAGGATTGAATTATTATTATTATTATTATTATTTAATCCATTTTTAAGTATATAAGTTGAATCATTTTGTTAAATATTGTTGATTAGACTAAAGGAGAAACATTTGACTAAGGTAAACCTATTTCAAGCAGCAAAATTAAAAGTCTATAATCCTAAACTAGTGATTTAAAACTAATATTGTTTGAAAGTTTCATAAGCTTTTGTAATCTGCATGTGAAGCATATGAATGATTGAT
The DNA here is from genome assembly GCA_027563845.1 of Erythroxylum subrotundum. NCBI lineage: Eukaryota > Viridiplantae > Streptophyta > Magnoliopsida > Malpighiales > Erythroxylaceae > Erythroxylum > Erythroxylum subrotundum. The sequence continues at coordinate 3,138,898 of JAOQMQ010000003.1, forward strand.
TGATTGAAAGTGAAAGTGATTATTAACAAGAAGACAAAAGTAGTAATGCATATCAATGAACCAAGACCAGCTAAGTTTAGGCAACTAAAACAAATGGAAAAAGGAGTTGTCCACTTCTTCTCTTCATCATCCAACTCCCAGATTATATATAAGCACAAGCCATCGTTGGAGCTTTCATGTCTGAATCTTTTTTCATTTTTCTTGTTTTTTTATCTGCAATATAGTTGATCAAAATGAGCAACAATCACATCTCCGAACCCATTCCCATCTCCGACGACCCTCGAAGCCCTCTTCTGCCAACGAGAGATCAAAACCAACGGCCGTCGTCGAGTATAAAATCATTTATAGTTTCTTGTCTCACGTTGAAGAATTTTTATGTTCTGCTAGGACCCCTTTTGAGCGCTGTTATATGTTTTCTCGTCAAGCTCGATGCTCCGGTTTCCAGTCGTAACATGTTGGCTGTTCTTGCATGGGTGTTTTCATGGTGGCTTACGGAGGCTGTGCCTCCTCCGATCACGTCCATGGCACCTATGTTCCTGTTTCCTCTTTTTGGGATTTGTTCTGCTGATTCTGTTGCGAAATCTTATATGGACGACGTGATTGCTCTTGTTCTTGGGAGTTTCATGCTTGCTCTTGCTGTGGAGCACTATAACATTCATAGGAGATTGGCCTTAAACGTGAGTACATAGCTAGAATGTTTCTTTTTTTTCTCCCTCCTTTGCTCCAGCAGATTTATCCTTCTGTTTAATCTCTGTTTATCTCAAAAGGGTTGGTCATGATGAGGAAATAATAACAAATCTGCAACTTTTTTAAAAGTTTCTTTCTTCAAAGTTAATGAAGAAAAAGAGAATTTAGGAGCAGAGCTCTGTTTCTCTCCCTCCCATAATTTTCTTGGACCATTTCCCAATTCCCACCTTTGGACAAAGCAGTTTTGTCATGATACGAGGTTCGCTTTCTTGTTTCTTACACGTGTCTCGTGGCCCATAAAACAGGTAACATTGATGTTCTGTGGAGATCCACTCAATCCACCACTCCTCCTTCTGGGGATATGCGCCACCACAGCATTCGTCAGCATGTGGATGCACAACGTGGCGGCGGCGGTGATGATGATGCCGGTGGCCACCGGAATCCTTCAGCACCTACCGTCGAGTCTCACGCAGACCAACGTGGTGATTAACAAGTTCTGCAAGGCAGTGGTGCTGGGAGTTGTATACTCTGCAGCTATAGGAGGCATGAGCACACTGACAGGAACTGGTGTTAATCTAATATTGGTGGGGATGTGGAAGAGCTATTTTCCTAAGGCTGACCCGATTAGCTTCAGTCAATGGTCCTTCTTTGCTTTTCCTTTGGCTTTGGTGATCTTCTTTGCTTTGTGGAGTATTCTTTGCTTGATATATTGCTCACGAGGCTCAGGAAAGGCCCTCTCTGCTTATCTTGACAAATCCCATCTCAAAAGAGAGCTTGACATGTTAGGTAAGGTACCTAATTCTTGGTCACTTCTGTCCATTTCACGTGCAGTTGAAGCAATTAACTAGGCTTAGCCTCTGAACTTTCTGATTTTGGTGTATTCAGGTCCCATGGCTTTTGCTGAGAAGATGATTTTAGCTATATTTGGGGTGAGTGACCAAGTACTATATGCTTGGTAAGTGATTTAGATTATGCTTCTTATGCCTGAATAAATTTCTGCTGCAGATTTTGATTGTTCTATGGATAACAAGAAGCATAACAGATGACATTCCTGGTTGGGGAGCTCTCTTCCATGGCCGAGCAGGCGACGGAACGGCCAGTGTGAGTATTGCATTAACCATAACTCCATTTCCCTTGTCTCAGTTTGTACAATTCTGCTAAAAACATTGATCAAATGTAATCTCTTGCTTTACAGGTTATGATGGCAACTTTATTGTTCATAATTCCAAACAAGAAGCAAATGGGAGAGAAACTGATGGACTGGAACAAGTGCAAGAAGCTACCATGGAACATAATACTGCTGCTAGGAGCAGGTTTTGCCATTGCTGATGGTGTCAGGTCCAGTGGCCTAGCTGATGTACTGTCAAAATCCTTGGACTTCTTAGAAGAGGCACCATACTTAGCCATTGCACCTATGGTATGCCTCATAAGTGCCACCATTACTGAATTCATTGCATCAAACAATGCCACCACAACCCTTCTGGTTCCTTTACTCATCCAAATAGCCAAAACCATGCATCTTCACCCGCTGCTCCTCATGGTTCCTGGAGCAATTGGAGCACAACTCGCATTCGTGCTTCCGACCGGAACGCCTTCGAACTTAGTTGGATTCAGCACAGGGCATATTGAGATCATAGACATGATCAAGATTGGACTACCCCTGAAGATTGCTGCCATAATTGCTCTTTCTATTCTAATGCCTACGCTAGGTAAACTAATCAATCAATCAATCTCTTCTTCCATTACACCTGCCTTTAATTGTTTTTGATACGTGACTGCAATATATTTGATGTATAATTGCAGGAGCCTTTGTTTTTGTGTCGAATCGAGTGGTCGAACTGCAGCAACATACTCTCTAGATAGAATAGAATTCTGCATACAATATGTACAGCTTCTACGGAGCAGATAAGACAATCTTGCAGAAAATGCAGTTTCCTCTGTTTGTTCCTTGGTTTAATCAGATCTCCATCTTCATGAGCATGAAGGATCTGTGCCATTTGAGCCAAAGCTCATTAGCAATGCAGTTCACTCTATTTGATATTGCTTTTCAAACATTATTTTTCACAATTTTTTTAATTTTGATGTTAATAATGATTGTCACTCTCGAAATTATTAATTTATTAAGTGCGTAGTAGATAAATTTTGGAATGTATTTTATAATTTTTCTGCAGAATATGTAATGAGCCTTTTCTTGGTCCCTCATGGCTTTATTGTTTCAATAAAATATAACATTGTAACAAACAAATTTAATCCTACTCTCCTCAAATGGCAACTAGATGTAATTTTAACAAACTGCAGGGTCCAAATTATTGAACACAACTATAAAAACGACCAACCTCCATTTTCTTCACTTGAAAAGGTCGAACCTTTAAGTTTGAGTGTGGAAGGCTTAAAGGTGCCTTCCTATTATTGGAACCCTTCTAAAATACGTCGTGGGTAACTAAAAAAAAAAAAAAAAACTCGAACCTTTCAAAAGAGAGATCAGAGTATTAATATTATCTTATTACAAAAAGCACTTTAAAATATCATAATATATTATATTAAAAAAAGTCTAAATGTACGAATTTATTTAGGAATTTTTAGTTAATTATAGGGTTAATTAACAAAAAGAACTCAAATTTTCGTTAAATTTTCAATTATAACCAAGCTTTAAAAAGTAACAATAAAATGTTTAAATTTTTATTTTTTAATTCTAGCATGAACTTCAAAAAGTGACAATAAAATGCTTAAACTTTCAATTTTCTTCAATTGTATCCCAATGTTATCTGTTATTCTCCTAATGACCTTAGCCCTTTGTTTTCTGTTTGTTCTTCTAACACCCCAAACTACTCTCGCATTATAACGTACTGCACCAATGACCTCTTCTTTTTTAATTCGTTCTCTTGATGTTCTTCGTGTGAGGATGTCGGGGTTGTGAAATCTAAAAATTAAAGGAAGAGGGCGTCAAAAGAACAAACTGAAAACGAAGAAAAAAATGAAATAAAAGCATAAGGTCATCAGAGTTGTGTAATCTGATTTAGGTCATTTTTAAACAACGATGTCATTTTAATTATGTGACTAAACAACGCCGTTTCTTTAATCTTCATTTGTTGTGTTAATTTTGGCTGACGTGTATTAATAGTTAAGATTTCTGAAACACGCGGCAAACCACGTCAGTAAATTTAACGGAAACACTAACGTCGAGCTAGAATTGAAAAAATTGAAAGCTTTAGCATTTTATTGCTACTTTTTGAAGTTTGGGTTAGAATTGAAAAAAAAATTGAAAATTTGTACATTTTATTGCAACTTTTTAAAGGTCGGGTTATAATTGAAAAATTGACGAAAGTTTAGGTTTTTTTTTGTAATTAACCCTTAATTATAATTTTATTATTGCTATTAACATTAATTTATAAAACAATCTTTGTTTAAACAAAAATTAGTAATGACTTCATAATAATTTAAATTATTCTAAGAGACTCAATTCTTCCAAATGAGTAATTTCAATCAAGATAGAATTTTTTTCATAGAGAAAATAAATTTTTAATAAAAAATTAACTAACTTGGTAAATATTAAATCTAAATTCTAGTAATTATGAAAGATTTTGAAGACAACCTAAAATTAATCATCATAATAATAATAATTTAATTTAATTTTTATATATGTTTATTGAAAACAATAATTTTAACTTAATTGTTATTGTAGTTATTACAGTGATTTATATACATATTTAATATCCCAACAGTTTATATTAATTATAACAATAAATTTTTATTTAAAATAAAGGAAATATTTTATTATTATATTCGAAATGATTTTTAAATATTTTAAAAATCAATTAGAATATTCAGGATAGGGGAATGGAAAAATGAACAACTCTGTCATGACACGATTAGCCAAATCCCACGTATGGGACTCACTTTCATTTGCCTATAAATGCTTCTATTCACATTAATGCCCTTACCGGACAATTCGAGGTGATCAATCATACCTTAGCGCTCGGTGGTATTTGTGGTAATTATCTTGCGAGATGGGGCCCGAAGTCTTAACTCTAACTCTTCACTACTTTAAATACCAACAACCGTAGTTCTACTTCCTACGACGCCCCATTTCAACACGCATCAAAGTAGTCTGAGGATGAAAGAAAACTTCCCAGTCATGCAACGACGAGTCGTCCTCTTCGGCATTGTATCCCTCGTCGCCGTCGCAGTCGGCGTAACGAAGGCAGCGGCGATGCCGGGCGGCTGGGAGGCGATAAAGAACGTTAGCGACCCGCACATTCAGGATATCGGAGAGTACGCCGTAAGCGAGTACGACAAACGCGCCAAGGCGGAGTTGAAGTACGAGAACGTGGTGGGAGGAGAGACGCAGGTGGTTTCGGGTATCAATTACTGCCTGGTCGTGAAGGCGATGGACGGTACGACGGCGAAGAATTACGAAGCCGTGGTTTGGGAAAAGCCGTGGCTTAAGTACAGGAATCTGACGTCATTTAAGCCCCTGAAAGTTTAGATTATGCAGACCGTAAGGCTTATTTTTGGATGCTTCTGGGCCTTTACTCTGTAACTGAAACCAGGTGATCAAATAAAGCTTACTTAACATGCAATATCTAATGGCAATTAATGGTTGCTATTAATTTGTTTCTAACCAATGAGTTTCTTAATTTGTGTTTCTTTTAGTTAATTAATATAACTTTAAAAAACACATTTGAACCACTAACGTGAACGACATGTCTAAGGCCTTTCCATAGACTGTAAGCATAAACCGTGGCCTTCCTGTGCACTTTTTTTTTCTGCTTTTAGGATGTCAAGTTTGATAAGATCCTATTTAATTTGTTAATTCTGAATTCATATTGCGAGAAAATTGTTTAATTTAAATTCAAGTATGATAAAATTTAAATTAAATTGTTAATTTTAAAGTAAATTAAGTTAAATTGGACAAAACAATTGTCATTTTTATCCACTTTTTTTTTTCCCTAAGATTACATTTGATAGGAAGTTTATTAATGAAATGGAATCAAATATAATATTATTCCATCGTTTGAGACGAGAGTTTATAATATAATAGAATGAAATATGATGGAAGAGAAATGTTCCATATTACATTCTATTATATTGTAAACAATAAAAATGAGAAATTTTTGATTTAGAGATTTATGATAGAATGTAAAATGATAAATAACTTTTTACTATATTATATTATAAACTCTTATTTCAAACAACATTTGATTATATTACATTATGAACTATTTCATCTATCATAAATGACAATTTTCTAATATTATATCTATTTACGTTTCATTTCATTATAACTATTGAAAACCTTACGTTATAACTAATCATAACATAAGTAAAAATGCTTGATGTTGTGAGATATGTATGAGAAGGCATTATAACTTTTATATTGGTAGTTATAATCAATGATTAAAATATCGAAATTGATTTCATCGTTATAACCAGAAAAATCTTAAACTAGTCAAAATTTTAGTTTAATTTTTAACTTTTTGATTCGATTTATTTTAATCATTCTTATTATTAAAAACTAATTAGTTTATTAATTAATTAACCAATTTGAGCAGATTAATTAATTTTTTTAAATCAAAATAAAATAATTAATTTATATTTAATAGTCTCTTTTTTAAATTAAATTTCAAATTTTTTATGAGTAATTTCAGTTTCTTTTAATAATGTATCAAAATTTTCAATTTTATTTAATTTTAACTAATTTTATTGTATTTTAATATTAATTAAAATTTTAAAACATTTAACCTCTTGTTTAATTAAAAGAAATAATTAAGAATTTAGAAAAAATCAAAGTCCAAATATATATATATATAAAAAATCCACGAGCTATCTCAGATTCTCAAAGCTCAAATAATTTTTAAAACTCACGAAAGAAAGACTAAAGCCAGGTGGCTGTCTCTGGCTTAGCTGTCATGTTGGTGCAGCTAACCCGATTCCCCTTGCTGAATCAGAGTAGTTCCAGTAACTACCGACCAACTGTCTCTACAAACTCCCAAAACACAAAAATAAATGCAGCCGTCGGATCACATAGAATAGAATGCCCAAAAAACCTAACCCAACAACGTACAATAATGCTTGATATTTTTTTTTTTGGTTTTATTTATTAAAAATGACCAAATCCAAAAATAATAAAAACAAATATAAACCAAATCCAAATCTCCGGAGCTGCGCATAGAATTGACTTCAAGCAAACTTCTGAATCCCAAAAAAGGCGACGGACGCTGATCCGAGGGGGGTTTCTAGGTAGAGGAAGGATAGGATTGTGCGCGTCCAAGCCGGCTGCGTCGTCGTCGACGGCGACGACGGCGGCTGTGACTGTGGAGAAGGTCTCTCCTGTCGTAGTCCAGAGGCTCTCGCAACAGCCGTCGTCTGCAGCGGCGGCAGCAACAGCAGCGCTACAACCATCCACGCCGCCTTCTACGTCTGCGGGGACTTTATCGCATACTAAATCGGAGAAAATGAAGGGGCTTTTTAAGTCCAAGCCTCGTACCCCAGTGGATATCGTTCGGCAGACACGCGATCTCCTCATCTACGTCGATCGCTCCTCCTCTTCGTCTTCCGAACTTCGCGATTCCAAGAGGGAAGAGAAGGTATTCCGTGTTTAAGTGAATTAAAACCCGTTTTGTTATTTTTAATTGGTGAAGGTTTGAACTTTGCAGTCAGATAAATTAGGAAAATTTTTTGAAAGGAACGAGTGTGTTCGTTTGTGTCTTATAAATTGGCATTTCAGCTTTGACATTTTAGTTGATGAATGAATGTTTGAGATAATTATGACATGTTTAATTTATGCTTTTATGTAGATGACAGAGTTATCTAAAAATATAAGGGAAATGAAGATAATTCTCTACGGCAATAGTGAATCTGAGCCAGTGCCAGAAGCTTGTGCTCAATTGACTCAGGAGTTTTTCAGAGAGAACACGCTCAGACTTTTGATCTTTTGTTTGCCAAAATTGAACTTGGAGGTAAGGGTTTGAAGGTTTTTCTGGTGAGACTGAGATCTATACAATTAGACAGTTAGAGGTTCTGAAAGTAGCTCTTAGTTTTTGTGTTAAGTATTTATTTGATTACTCATTCTCTTATGTGGAGAAGATTTTATGATGATTTACTTTTTCTACTTCCCTTCAGGCACGAAAGGATGCCACTCAAGTTGTTGCAAATTTACAAAGACAGCAAGTTAATTCACGGTTGATTGCATCTGAATACCTGGAGAAAAACACAGATCTTTTGGATGTTTTGGTTGCAGGGTATGCCGTTATTCCAAGAACTTAATTATAACAGTATTGCTACTTGATGGTCATGGCCTTTTCTAGGTCTTCCAAGATTGTCATAATGCAAAGGCTGAATTTCGATTGAGCTGCATAATGCAAAACTCATTTTATTGCTTTTCTTTGTTTCAAAGTGCTTTGGTGATTTCTTCTCCATAACTATTGTTCGATCTCTTGTATGTGAAATGTAGAAAAGAATTTTAAGTGGAATACAGAAGCTTCTTGTAGGTAACACATAAAACATTTTGCATTTCCCTTCTTATGTATAGTCAGTTCACATTTGGTGCATTCTTTCCTAGGAAATATCAGTAGTCTTATTTTCTCTTCGAAACTAGAAAATAAGAGAAGGAAAGTGGATGTATACCCGATCATTTTTATATTCAGCAAGTACTTCGGTTAAAAAGTTAAATTCTAGAATGCTGAAGAATACTATTTCTGCGTTATTTATTCTGTTTTCCATGATCTTTGAGCCTGGTAATTTGAACAATCTTCAACATTGCATCTTCTTTGTTGTCTTGAAAAACGTTTAACTGAAATCTTCATTGGTTGTTATATTTTTTTGGCAATTTCTAATTTCTGATTTGCTTTTTTTGTAGCTATGATGATTCGGACATGGCTTTACACTATGGTGCAATGCTGAGAGAATGCATACGCCACCAAACTGTGGCAAGGTGAGCAAGTAAAACAAAATGATTTGTTTTATATCAAGTGATATCAGGAAATTGAAAGCATTGATGTTGGAGACGAAAATTTTTACCCTTTGAAAGAATTTTAGTTTTATACTTTTTAGCCTTCTAGTTAAGAATTATTGAATGAAAGGCTTGCACTTCCTTCCATAGTCAGATCTTGATCTAATGTGAAGTTTCCATCTTTACAGAAATTTGTGCTCTGTGATGTATCGATATCATTTCCCAGAGACTCATTGTTGAGAGTACATAGTTCTTTAATTTCAAAAGCTTGAACATTAGATAGCAATATCTAAATAGTGTCCACTTTACTTGTTTTTCCTCACTCTAAACGTATGCATGTCAATGATTTGATTACATTGCATATTCCATGTTTTCATATTACCACCAAATGTAGGAAAATTTCACTGTTCCTAGTAGGTCCAATCTTAGTTTTACATACCATAATTCTTGATTAGCATTGTCTTGAAAACAAGATTCTGTTATGTGGGAGAAAAAACACGAGTCTAGTTAATTCTTTAATTTCGATAGTAATTTATTCTTCCTATGGTCTTTATCGATCTGTTTCTTCACACTTTGTCTATTTGTTCTGGATTGCAGATGTGTCCTGGAATCTGATCATATGAAGAAATTCTTTGACTACATACAACTCCCAAATTTTGATATTGCTGCAGATGCTGCTGCAACTTTTAAGGTTAGTGTGATTGACAAAGCTATTAGGGGACTTATGAACCAACCAGTTCACAGTAGTTAATTGAGTGATACACTTCTAATGGCCTTAGCACCCACCTGATGCTGTTATTTCATTTTTTCCAGGAACTCTTAACAAGACATAAATCAACTGTAGCTGAGTTCCTTTCTAAAAATTATGACTGGGTAAGTTTTCTGAACACTTGTTTATCATGGATATTATGGGGGCATGTCACTGTAACCCTAAGGTATTTCATGGTCATTTATATGTACTAAATTGGCATGCGGCAACCAATTCCAGCAAATCTTGTTGGTAGTCATGAGGCAACTTGAGTTAATGTACTTTTGTTACCATTATTGGTTAAAGATTCGCAAGAAAACAATAACTACTTTTTCCTGACTTTATGCCACTTCAGTTTTTTGCAGAATATAATTCAAAGCTGCTAGAATCTACTAATTACATTACTAGACGGCAAGCTGTTAAGGTATAACATTTATATTTATGGTATTATCTCTTGTAATCGTTCCGTAGACTTGTGGGGTTAACAAATGTATTTATGAATTTGCCATTGAGATTCTGATACTGTTAAGCTACATGTGATTCTTTAAATGTTACAGCTGTTGGGAGATATATTATTGGATCGGTCTAATTCAGTTGTGATGACCCGATACGTAAGCTCAAGGGATAACTTGAGGATTCTCATGAATCTTCTGAGAGTACAGTTCTTTCCTGATGCATCCTTTCCTGCTTTCTTTTTCCTCCCTTTCTCTGTTTGTGCACGCCAAAGATTTTGTTCCTTCGTAGTTAGATTGGAATTCTCAACTGAAGTTTTTACTGATTTGCAACTTCTTTTTTTTTTTTTTTTCCAATTTATAAAACAATGTCTTTGGTTCCCTATCCTATGTTTTGTCTATAATGTGTATTTAATTGTTTGATTCATAGGATGTCTTTATAGTTACTGGTGTCTTTTATCATAAGGTTTACATTGTCACCTGTTAGGTTAGTAAAAACTTAAATCTGTTGAACTACTAAATCTGGTGCCAACAACCTGAAGTTTGGTTTACTTCATCAATGCAGGAAACAAGCAAAAGCATCCAGATAGAAGCATTTCACGTTTTCAAGGTACCCTTTTCATGCATGCTCACTTTGACTTGATCTACTGTAGTAGTTTTCTATTGTGCATTCGTGCTCTGTACTTATGCTTCCCTTTTCCTACAGCTCTTTGCTGCTAATCAAAATAAACCTCCGGACATTGTTAGCATACTTGTTGCAAATAGAAGCAAGCTTCTCCGGTTATTTGCTGATTTCAAAACCGAGAAAGGTACTTGAGAAATATTCACGTGTATAAATCGAATTGTTAGTTTTTCTTTTCGAGTTTTACAGTACAGGTCATGTTGACATTTGTTTTACATGGTTATGTGCAGAGGATGAACAATTTGAAGCAGATAAAGCTCAAGTTGTGAAAGAAATAGCTGCTCTTGAACCTAGAGACCGCCCGTGATTCATGTTGGTGACCTTTTGTAATCTGTGAATCGCATAGTTGACATAACACAATCCTGGCACAATTTATATTCAACGAAGCCAATTAATCTTCTTCCCCTTTCACTATTTTGGTCTTTGTTCTTAAGTACATGAGTTAAAGAGCAAAATAAAGGTAGATGAATTCCTGCATTGTTTGGTCAGTCCGTTATCTTTTGAGTGATTGACCAAGCCCTTGTAAAAACATGTCCATACTCTTCCTATAAATTTCCCTTTGCCTTGTGTTATCATATATTAAATCCAATATTTTAAAAACCGAACCGGACATCGAACCGGTCGAAGAAAAGGTTTAAGATTTAGAGGTTCAACCGGTAGTGAACCGCTATCAAATCGGAATATAATAAATAAGATTAAAATTTTATAAGAATAAATGAAAATTTTGGATAATATCACTAATCCAATAATTTGACAAATTATAATATGGTGTTG
>JAOQMQ010000003.1:3162680-3183472 GCA_027563845.1 Erythroxylum subrotundum
ATTTAAATTAACTAATAAATATTGACACGTGCATTTTAATTTTTAAAAGAGAGGTTAGTCCTATGCAATAATTCAGGGGACGTCTGTCATTAAACTTTTCCCATTGGATATTATCATTATTATTTATTATTAAGATTTTTGAAAGCATAGTTGATGTAAACAGTAAACTAGTAAAGTATACAGTATAACTGTATAATATATCAATATGGACTATTTTGCAATTTTTAAAAATTTTAGGGACTATTTTATAAATTTAAAAAATTTTCCGAAATGGTACCCGGTACCGGTACAGTTTTGTTCTAGAGCTCAATCCGGTACCATGTCCGATACGGTATTCGTAACATTGGTCGAGAACAGTGGCCACCACTAGAGAGTCAATTTCTAATTCAATACGACGATAACCAAAAATCTCAAGTACGCTTTAGGCCAAACAGGACTTCCTCCGCTTCCTCTTTTTTAATTATGTTCTATTAAATTTTATTCGTACTTATATAAATATGTAAATAAAATCTAATGAAAATTTATTAAAATATCGTAACTAAGCAGAAAACCTTAAGGGTGCGTTTACTTTCTGAAAATTCTCTAATTTTCTAGAAATTTTTTTCATAAAATAGAAAATAATTAGAAAACATGTTTATTAATAAAAAAATAGATCAATTTTTCAAAAAAAACGTATTTTCTATTTTTCCAATTTTTTAGAAAATTAGAAAACTACTTTTAACAAGTTTTCAAATTTTCATCTCTAATTTTTTAGAAACTAAAAACACGCTTCTCAAAATGAGAGAAGCGTGTTTTCAACAATAAAAAATAAGAGGCGTAGATCTGTTGCCTCTCCCCTTCTCCTGTGTTCTTCCTTCTTTTGCCCTCGTAGATCTGTTGCCTCTCCCCAGGCTCAGCCACACCCGATAGGTGCGTTGCCTTCTCTGCCCTTCTTTTATGCACTCTTCTCTGTTTTCATGCTTTTTGTGTTCTCTTTTTCTTCTTGTTGGTGCCGTATATCCCACATCCACTTGATGTTCTTCCTTCTTTTGCCCTCGTAGATCTGTTGCCTCTTCCTAGGCTCAGCCACGCCCGATAGGTGCGTTGCCTTCTCTGCCCTTCTTTTATGCACTCTTCTCTGTTTTCATACTTTTTGTGTTCTCTTTTTCTTCTTGTTGGTGCCGTATATGCCACACCCACTTGATGTTTATCGGGTGAGAAGTTTTACTTCGGACACTAGTTGGTACATTGCTGTAGCTAGTAGGTGCTATAGACGCACTGGATTGTTTTGTGTTGTTTCGCGTTCCTTATGGTCAAGCTCTTCTTAATTTGAACCTGTCAAAGGTCAAAACCAGGAGAAGATCCGAAAGCTCAAATCAGCTTTTGACATGTTCCTACTTTTTTTGGTTCAGCGGCCAAACACAGAACAAATAATGCCAATCTTCAAGTGTCGTGTGTTAAATGATTATATATATATATATGTGGGGGAGGCTCCAGCTTTTAACTATAGCATCAACTAAATGATTAATTTCGGAGATAACGTCGTTTCTGTGTAGTTCCTACTATGAAGAGATGAACATAAAAAGAAAAGAAAAGAAAAGCTCTCCTTGTCTGAACTTGCTGGGTTAGACGAGCACTACTAGGAGGGATGAAAATTAGAGTGTCAAAAGCAATTTCTGATCAACGTTAGAGCCACTCTAAGTAATTCCTTTCACCTAAGGGTAAACACAACAAAATTAGGACAGAAGCCACATGAGCACTAGGTAATCCCATCGCTAGAGGAGATTCAATAGCACATAGGGTTGAAGTCCGTAACAGCTTTCATCGAGCCTACTTGCTTAGAAAAGGAACAGTGGAGGAGCTCAAGCAGTAGCTTGTTCTGAGCTATCTTCTGAGTCATTAAAGGACTATCCATCTCTATTGCAAGGTATTGGGCTCTTTATAGGTTCCAAGCCCCGAGGGGCTGCCACTTCAGATCCACAGATTATCTGAAGCTGAATTGTAGTTAGAAACAGTTCCTTTATCCTGATATTATGGTTATTTTGTTGTTGTTATTATTTAATTTATTAGCAATAAAAAAACAATCCTTAATAAACATGTTTTCTAATTCTTTTGAAATCAAAACACAATTTTAGTAAACATGTTTTGCAATTTTCAATTTTAAAAAATAATTTTTTCAAATTAATTAGTAAATATATTTTCGACAATTTTTTACTGAAAATAAAAATTAAAAATATATGCAAAAAAAATTAAGATAAAAAACAAAAAAAACTGTTTTCTGTTTTCTGAAGGTAAACGCATCCTAAATTTCTCCGGATCTGCGTAAGTTTTGGATGAATTATTGTTGTTGTCGACGTCGAAGAGAAAGCTGTAACTTTCTCTTTTATCCCATCATAAAGAGAAGAAAAGGTAAAGGGTATGAGTTGAAGCAGGATAATGCAGCCAGAGGGTTAGGTGCCAAATGTCGAACTTAAAAAATGCTCAATAGAAAGTGATGTGTTGTTCAATGTTCACCACTAAATTTGAACATTACAAGTCCCTCCTCTCTTTTACTATTTACTATTATGTGGCCCTTCTTCTGTTCCAAAAAGCCTATCACCGTAGTGGAATCTCATTTTCATGAATTTTCTTATTCGCAGTTTCACTTTCTACTGCTCCCACTACAGTTACCAGAAACTTCAATACTATTCTTCTGCTATTGGGTTAAGAATGACGAATATGTATATGTTTGTCTCGTTTATCCAAATTCTTTGCATGTTTCTAGACAGGTTGCTTTTACGAGCCTTTACGATTGATTTCATATCTGTTTTTATTTTTTAATAAAAATAATATAATATTATATATTTGATAAAACTTATAGATAAATTATATTTAATCAAATAAATTTATTCAATCCTCTTGTATAAGATTTATTAATAAATTACTAAATATTTTGATCGAATTGTCAGATAATTTTAAGTTACTAATTCATAAAATAGTTTATTTAAAATTTAAAATTTAACAGTTATGAATTATTTATTAATAATAGTTTTCTTAGTTATGTAATTTGACCTAAGGTAATAAAGTGACTCAATAAATAATCTAAATCAATTAGTCGAAATTTGGGAGAAAAATGAATCTCGATTAATATGGATCGGACTCATATCGAGCTTGTAATAGAGAAGTTATATAAAGGTTAAGGTTTCCTGCAGTTACTCGTATCATTTGTAAGCATATGAATCATTTGATCCATTAAGAGCGCTTACGTCTTCAGAAAATTATAGAAAGACGTTAACCGTGTGTCCGTGAACATTTTCTGTAAAGATCCCGAGAGATTGAATCTCGTTTTGGCCTTGAAAACTGCTTCGGAAGTTCAAATGACACCGAAATCAGGTGTTTCGCATTTTTTTCGTTTTTAACTCTTTTATGAACAATCCGGAACACGTAATAAGGTCTATCATATGTGTTACATAATCATTTAATTTTAAGTGATTAATATATGAAATACTTATTATTTAAAACATTATTTAATTTATACCTATAAATTAAGAGCTATAGATTTTCTGTTAAAAATAATTCTCTTTTATTTTTAAAAGTTTGTATCTCTTCTTTCTTCTTTTCTTCTACTATTCTTGAACTTGATTGTTACCCACCAATCTCGAAATGCGCTAGTCCAGTCCTAACATTTTCATGGTCGACTGCTTTGTTCTGTACATGATTATCAGATCAATCAAACTGTGTCATTGTGCTGGTGATACAGAAATGTGAAATGACAATGAAGAGAAAAACAGGATCTACGACCAAGATATTCTCAAGGGGAACATACGAATCACATATTTTAGGATAACTCTGAGTGAGTACTATATATATATAGAGACACATTCATAGGTTCTGCCGACAGTAACATCAGATGGAAGTCAAGGTCTTAATGAAATGCCAGAAGGTTTGGTGCTGTTATGATAAGCTTTTGTCAATATGCATATCTTCTCTGCAATTAAGCTAAACGAACTTTATCTATGACCACTTGCTGCGACCATTTTGATATGGATTGGTGTTGGTACTTTGCTTTGATCTGGTCATTTTGATTTGGCCATGCATTGCCAGCGACTGCTACTTAATTATTCCAGGAAAATGTTGCTTGAGTTTGTCGGTTGACATGATATGAATAGTATTTCATATTGTTGCCGTCCAGTTCCAGTTCTTGCAAGTTGTAACAGAAGAGCAATTCATGAACCCTCATTGGTGAAAGAAAAAGGGCGTTACTAGGGTTCAAACTCAGGAGGAGTTGAAACCAAACTTAGGAGACATAGTAACCTTTTAGGAGGTCATTTAATGGATAAGGGAACTCTTAAGTAGGGTTTTTACAATAAATTAGATTGAACTTAAATCTCATAAATTTTGGATATGATCTTTTTTATGATAGACTTAAGTAGAAAATTGAATTTTGGATCAAATTTTGGATTTTAAACTAAAATTTAAGTTAATTCTACAAATTTTGATACTATTTTTAAAAAAATAATTTTAAATCTAATTTAATTTAAATTTTGATTAAATTCAATTTTTGTTAAACTTGTCCAATTATTTTTCAACTCAATTCAAATCATGTCTAAATTCTTTTACTAACCCTACTTCCAATTGATTTTGGAATGAGGTCTTATCACTTATTAAGAATTTATTATTTAAATAAAATTTATTTTTAAATAACTTTCCTACAATATTTGATAAAGTAGTATGTCCAATATTTTAAAAATTAGATCCGAAGTTAAACTAGCAAGACAAAAAATTTAAGGTTTAAAATGTTCAACCGATATTAGATTATCATAAAATCGACTAAAAATTTAATAAAATTAAGTAATTTGAATTAATTGAAAAAGATATTGTTGAATGAAAATTAATTGATTTATTTTTATTTATAATAACTTATTAACTTACAAAAATAAACTGATTGATTTTTAACAACAAAAGTTATTAAAATAAATAAATAAATAAATATTGAATAACTATAAATTTTTATAGATAAACCAGTCAAAATTTTAAATTTTAATTATCGTGCATGTCGCCGTCAAAATATTTATATTTTCAAAAGTGTTAAAGTTATTTAAAGCTCAATGGTTAAGCTCGGGAGAAAATTACGCCAAGTTTGATTACTTCATACACTAGCTTAATTGTCAACCTAATACTAATGACTTCCCTCACTCGAGTCCAACCAGGTTCGTCGGAGTTGACACATGATCCACATTTTTTGGATTGAATCGACATGTTTTGACAATTAGGGGTTGGATTATACAAGAAATAGCCAAGTAAACCTTTTCTTCTTGTTCCATCTATTCCTTGCTGACACATGTATCTTATGAACCAAAAAGTCTCTAGAAACTGATCTTGTAGCTTAATGTTGTATTGACTTGAGCAATTACTTCATGTTTAAGCTTGAAAAAAGCTTTTTCTTATGGAGTAATGAACTTGGTGACCCCAATACATGTGGTTTGTATCACTCAATTAGGATGACAATAGGTAGAGTTCGGTTCGAATATTATTGTACATATATCTATATCCATTTTTTATGACTCAACCCATATCTATATTCATATTTATCAATTTTTACGATTTATTACCCATATCTAAATTCATTGGATTATTCTAAGTTTTTGAATATTCATGGAGTTGTATAGTGCATAAAAAAATAACTTCTAAATAGAAAATATAAACAGTAGATTTTTGCGAACGCTTCAAATCAAAATTACTTTAATAATAATAAGTTAAGATTTTGATTTGTATGCCTTAAAAAATCATAAAATTATAATAATAAAAATCATATTGTCTAGTGTAAAGACATTATATATCTTTTACAATCAAGAACTAGACACAAAAATTGAAATGTCTAAAACTTTAAATTGTCTTTGCGTGAACTCGACAACATTCAAAACCTCATCTCCATATCATTTAGATTATTATCATCCTATAAGAAAATAAAATATGATGAAAAAGTGAGAGCTGAGGAGTAAAGTAGGGATTTTAAAATTGTTTATTCTCAGAAAATATTAATATTTATTATATTTAATCTTAAATATTCAAGAAAAACAGAAAAAATAGAATTAATAAAAAACAAGTAGGATGTGGGTATCTATCGGTTCGGATTATCACTAAATCCATATCTAAATTCATATCTATATCTATTTTTCAGCATCTATTTAAAATTTATTTTTTTGCCTCCATGTCTATTTTTTCAGGTCGAATTGTGCATATATTAATCAGGTTGAAAACTCACTACTATATCTACACCCAACTTAAAAATCTTTTTATTTTAAAATTTCTAAAAAAAATAGATTTCAACTAAAGAACAACCGCGAAACATATATAATATAAATATCAGACTAATCAAATATTATTTATAAGACAATTCAACTTATCCCATAAAATCAACTAAAGAATAACCACGAAACATATATAATATAAATATCGGACTAATCAAATATTATTTAGAGGACGATTCAATTTATCCCTTAAAATCAAACCAAAACACATGTGAAATAGTAATCGATGATAACACGAGGTGGCGGCAACAAGTATTGGTGCTTTAGTACTTCAAAAAAAAAAAAAAAAAAGGTATTGGTGCTTTAGTTACACATCATTAGTCTCGAAAATCATCACGAGGACCTTGAACATAAGTACATTAAAGCTAGAAAAGTGGAGAAATAAAAAGTGTGAAGTGATAAACTTATTTTAATCCCCACTTTTTGTTTTTTGAGATACTAAAAAGAGCCTCGTTTCTCCCTTAAAAAAAAAAAAAAAAGAGCCTCGTTTACTTTGCATTAGTTATAAGCAAAGTGGCTGGTGTGTTTAACAAATGGTCAAAAACGCGTAGAGACACTGAATTGTTATTGATAAATTGAAGAAATCCTAAAATCTTATGAAAGTGACAGGATTAAGTAACATATCCTAATGTCTTGGATTTGAGTATAAGCAAATCCTAACTTCGTAGGATACGAAGATTATGAAGAGGAGATAGACTGGTGGTTAGTCAAATTAGGCACGTGGCCTATAATTTAATACCAGAAGTTAATCAATTATAGATAACGATTAGAAATTCAATCAGTTAATTAGTAAAAAATTTAAACCGTCTAATTTTTTAATTCGGTTGTTAAGTTTTTGGTTCGATTTACTTTAATAATTATTGTTGTTAAAAATTAATCAATTTATTAATTAATCGGTCAATTTTTGTAAATTAATAAGTTCTTATAAACTAAAATAAATTAATTAATATTCATTTAGCATTCTTTTATTCAATTAAATTTTAAATTCTTCGATATATAAAAACACTCTCTTTCAATTATATTTTAAAATTTTAATTTTATTTAATTTTTAGTCAATTTTATGACGATCTAATCCAGTTGAACCTTTTACACTTAAAAAAAAAAAAAACGAGGAAACTCGCAACCGTTATCTTTTAGATTCGTACTCGGTAAATCTTCGGATTAACGCAATAGCCTACACGTCAATCGGGTACTCTGCACTAAACAAGTCTTGTATGGCAGGCTCAACCTAAAGCTCCTCCACTCCATCAACTCAACCACTCCTAAGAAGTGATCCTTTTACACCCAAAATATTGTCTTATTGGTTCATCTTTCAATATGATTTTTAAAACATTATATCAAACTAATGGTTATGTTAAATCTAAAAGTAAACATTTTTTAAATCCTAACTATAATTTACAATACTTTTGGTCGCATACTCAATACGGATTATCTTAATTAATTTAGATGTGTGAATCGATGTCATCTGAATAGGTGAGCCGTTGAACATATTTTGCACCTAACCCTCTCTTTAGGTCTAACCCTAATTAAAAGCAATCTTTTCAAATTATAATAGGAGTTGCAGTTGGGGCTGGGGTGCCGAACAACTCAGCTTGTTTCCAACTAAAAGAACAATGGAACCAATAATTAATAATCATAAAGTAACATATTTCTATAAAAATTATAAAACTGGACTTTACTTGTACGTATTCGCATTAGGCAGCCAACCTAGCACTTCGTCTCCGTTCATTGGTTGTATACGGAAGAATCGTCACTTTCAATAATTGGGAATAATGTGTTTCCTAAGCAAATTAATTTTGTTTAAGAAGATATCAGTTAAAACTAATTGCTTGCCTTTTTTATGTTAAAAAATGGTTAATTATAAAAAAATTCAAACTTTACTTAATTATGTAATTATAGTCTAAATTTTAAAAAGTGATATCAAATACTCAAATTTTTAATTTTAATCCGAACTTCAAAAAGTAACAATAAATTATTTAAACTTTCAATTTTTTTCAATGTTAATCCGACGTTAGAAAATATAACTATTTATACACGTCAGCCAAAATTAACACAATAAATAAAGATTAATGAAATAATGACATTGTTAAAATTGAAATTTCTAAATCAGTTTATGCAGCATTAGTCCTTCGTTATCTGTTTGTTCTTCCGACACCCTCAGCCTTTTATTTTCTGTTTGTTCTTTCGACGTTCTAAACTACTCTCGTATTGTAGTATATTGCATCAGCAAGCTCTTCGTTTTTAACTACATAATTTGAAAATCGAAGGATAAAAGTGTCGAAAGAATAAATTGATAATGAAGGAAAAAACTGAAATCAAAGTCTGAGATCGACGAGGCTGTGTAATCTGATTTAAGTGAGCAAATTTAATGAAAACACTAACATCGAGTCAGAATTGAAAAAAATGTAAAAATTTGAATATTTTATTGTTACTTTTTAAAGTTTAAACAATAATTAAAAAATTAAAATTTTTAAAATTTTAATTGCACCTTTTTTAATTTAAGCGATAATTATATAACTGAGAAAGAAATTTTTTTAATTAAAAAAACCTGTACTACTGGAGCAAGACATGTCTGCCTGCACATCACGTGCGGTTGGTGTGGCTGGCTAAGGCTAAGCTTACCTATATACATAGTTACGTACATTTGGCTTTATTTTAATTAGTTTATATTTGGTTTTTTTCTCTCTATTATTTTATGCAGGCGAAAGTTGATCCTCGCTCAAAACGGCTACGCAAAACGACAAGTCGCCACTGGATGTCGAGATATGTTAACTGTTTGACGAGGCCCCACCAATCGGAACCCATTAATTTCATTATCAGCGTTTGTTCTTTATCATACGGCGATTCCTTGGCCACGTTTCGTATTCATTTAGCAACTATACAGCTGTATCATCAGCAACACGCTCTTGTCGTAAGTGTCAACACTTCCCTGAGCTTCCGAGGGGCAATTTCGTAATAATACGTTAACTATTCGAGTGCAGTGAGAGGCACACGGGCGATTACCGACACACGATGCCAGAGTCACATCAGATACTGCCCCCACCGTCGGATTGCAGATTAATGTGTGGACCCCCAATGCACAAAACCTGATGAGTGCTCCGTCGCTGTGACTGTGACTTTTTAACCTTCCTCCGCTTGTAACTTTATCTTTTCCCAAGATACCAAAGCCACTAGACACAGCAAAGCAAACCCAATCTTCTTTATAAATCTTCTCCTCCACGCTTGGTCACTCTCTTCTCACTTTCTCCTCTTACCATGAGACTGTATTAACTAAAGCAGACCAAGAGAGAGGAAGAAAAAAAGAAGACTAGCGTATTGATTCAGTTCTTCAAAAATGGTGTCTTTGGAAGATTCTCAATCACATTTCACTTCAAATCGCTTCCCTCTGGTCGGAAACCGTAGCTTATACAGCCCCAGCGGCGTCACCAGGTCGCCGCGCAACATTGGGCGTTCAATGAGGACGATACGCTCAAATCTCTACCAAAACGACGACGTTAGCTTCAACTCGTTTACTTCAGCTCCCGACAACTCGACAACCTTCGTGTCGGAGAATCTCACCGACTCAGTCGTCGACATGCGACTCGGCGAACTCGCCTCACGAACCAACAACAGCAAAAACGACAATAACTCAAGTAGCTGCTACAAGTCGGGCAAATCATCTTTTGCTGAGGAAGAGTTTCTCGATATTTCGCAAGCGTTCAGCGATTTCTCTGTGTGTAGCAGTGATATCTCAGGAGAGCTCCGACGTCTCGCGAGTTTGCCGTATCCGGAGAAAGCGAATAATGGTGAATCGGACGAAAAATCTGAAGTGGAACCGTGCCTGGGGTTTCTTCAGCGGGAGAACTTCTCGACGGAGATTATCGAGAGCATCTCGCCGGAGGATCTTCATCCGACGGTGAAGATCTGTATCGACGGGCTGCAGTCGCCGTCGATGGCTATTAAGAGATCAGCCGCCGCGAAGCTCCGGTTGCTCGCGAAGAACCGGTCGGATAACCGCGCACTGATTGGAGAATCCGGCGCAATTCCGGCACTAATCCCGCTTCTCCGATGCAACGACCCATGGGCGCAAGAGCACGCGGTGACAGCGATGTTGAATTTGTCACTTCATGAAGGGAACAAAGAGCTAATAACCAACGCCGGAGCTGTAAAGCCTCTGGTGTACGTGTTGAAGACAGGGACAGAGACTTCGAAGCAAAACGCGGCATGTGCGTTGCTTAGTTTGGCCTTAGTTGAAGATAACAAGACATCAATAGGGGCTTGTGGCTCAATTCCTCCTCTTGTTTCGCTGTTGATTAGTGGGTCGAACAGAGGGCAAAAAGATGCATTGACGACCCTTTACAAGCTTTGCTCTATAAGGCCCAACAAGGAGAGGGCAGTGAGTGCAGGAGCTGTGAAGCCGCTGGTGGGGATGGTGGCAGAGCAAGGGATGGGGATGGCGGAGAAGGCAATGGTGGTGTTGAGTAGTCTCGCGGCGATCGAGGAAGGAAGAGCGGCAATTGTCGAAGAAGGGGGGATAGCTGCTCTCGTCGAAGCTATTGAAGATGGTTCTGTGAAGGGGAAGGAGTTTGCTGTGCTTACATTGTTGCAATTGTGTGCTGATAATGTGAGGAATCGAGGGTTGCTTGTGAGGGAAGGTGGGATTCCTCCGCTTGTTGCTCTTTCGCAGACTGGTAGTGTTCGTGCTAAGCATAAGGTGGGTTAAAGATCGGAACTTGGAATTCGTAACAACCTATTTAGTTGACTGATTGAGTCTTGGATTGGTTTGGTTTATTAACTTTTTCTAGTGTTTGCTTGATTCTTGGTTGGTTGCAGGCTGAGAGGCTTCTTGGGTACTTGAGAGAACCAAGGCAGGAGGCTTCATCTTCTAGTCCTTAAGCAATTAATGGTGATCTTTTCGATATATTGTTTTGTTTAAAGGTAATAATAACTAATTAGAGTGAGTGAAAGTATTTGGTTGATCTCGTATATAGGTGAGTGTGTGCTAATGGTTTGTACAGTGTGGAGGAATGAGTAAGATTAGGGAAGATGGTGAAAAAAAGAGGCTGACTTATCAGATTGTATGGTGTTAATTAGGTTTATGGGGTTTGTTATTGTCATGATTTTCTGAAGAGGAACACATGCTTCGGCCTTACGTACGGTTGTGGGTTTTTGGGTGGTAGAGATGGAATTTGGGTATGTTTCCATTTGTATTGTTTGGATGGCCCAAACTCTTCTTACTGCTTGTGTTCTTCAAACTAGTGACAGACGCAGAGGATTTGCCACTGCTTGTAGCATATTTTTTCCTAGCTTCTTGTACCTTGGGGTCACTTTTATGGATTCCCAAGTCTATTGCTTCTTACCCTCTCTGAAGGTTTTTAGTTATTGATGAACTTGATTCTGATCCTAGCATGTATGTTCTTGGGTGATCCTGTTTCTGCTTCTCATTTCATGTTTAGGAAATATGATTTGATAGTGAAAGGTTGAAACTTTGTACTACTATAGTCATGAAATTGATGTCGTTGACTATATCTTCAAGCATATATTCTGCATGTCTTCATATCCTTGTCTAGCTAAAGATAAGCAGCAAATCTCTTAACAGATTTGGTTCCATGTTGATCCTGTACAATTCGATCCGAAGATAAAAGTTGAACTTTCTTTGTGTAACTAGCGACAATTTAAATTGAGTTTTAAACCGAAGGTGTTCTGTTTCGATGGCTACAAATGCACATGATGAACACACCAAATTGGTAGGCCCTTTGTATTTGATTGTTTTCGGTGTAAAGTCGCTTCATTGCTGTGTTCTAGCTGCCCACCATACCCACCTGTCTTCTTTACTTTGCTTGGTTTTACTCTCACTCTCTCTCTCTCGGTCTCACCCAACCAAGACCCATCAATCCATTTCACTTCAAATTTTCAGCCCCACAGGGTTT
Organism: Erythroxylum subrotundum; assembly: GCA_027563845.1. NCBI lineage: Eukaryota > Viridiplantae > Streptophyta > Magnoliopsida > Malpighiales > Erythroxylaceae > Erythroxylum > Erythroxylum subrotundum. The sequence continues at coordinate 3,174,859 of JAOQMQ010000003.1, forward strand.
TTGCCTGTAGTTTCTGTACGGAGCATACGAGACTTTACACTGAGCCTTCCCCTGTTTCATGTTCTGTGTCATTGCACTTGTGTTCTTGACTCAGAGCAACAAATTGGAAGTGTATAAAAAGAAGCGCAAGGATTAGAGACTAAGAACTTCATCAATAAAACTACAAAAACCCAGATTGAGTTCCTAACCAAACTTCTGAAACAACTGATCTTTTTTGGTATGCATTATTCCGAGTCATTGCAAATAGAATTGACTCAAGTTGCATAATAATGCCCCTAGTCACATATCAGGAAACATTTAAGAGTTTATTCACTTGGGACATATTGAAAACCGCTCATTTAAGAGTCTTCTATGCATCATCAACATCCTTGGATTTGGGTTTACGTTTCCTTAATCCGCATAAGTCTGGCTGGTAGCCAGCTTCCAGCATTTTCTCTACCTCCTCGAACTGCAGTCCTTTGGTCTCTGGTACGAACCAATAAATGAAACAGAGGCCTATGCAAGTAAATACTGCGAATAGGAAAAATGTTCCTCCAGCACCAAGAGCCTCTGTGAGACTCAAGAAGGATTGGCTCACTATCAGATTCGAACTCCAGTTGCATACTGCAGCAATCCCTCCACCAATCCCTCTGTATCTCAGAGGGTATATCTCTGAGTTCACAATCCAGGGTATTGTACCAATTCCAGGTGCATATACAATAATGTAGAGTGCCAGGAATACAATGGCAAGAAATCCAAAACTGCTGGGGCAGCCGTTCTCAAAGAACACGCGACTATCTGCATGGCATTGGCCTCTGACGTCTTTGTTTGAAACCAAGCAAGCTCCAGGATTAAGCTGATCAAATGTAACAAATCAAATCAGTAAAAGAAAAAATGATTCGAAGTTCACAACTTTGAAAAGGAGCTGGACAGTAATCGGGAAACTATACAACTCATCTTACTTCATTCTGCTTATCAGCACAGAATCCACAGTCTGCTTTCAGACACGACATGCAATTCCACTTTGCTGGGTTTGGAGCTGTCATGTAATCTGGACATGTCAAGTTCCTGCCAAAATGGGCAGACTCGATTGTGCTTATCTTAGGAGCATGAACGCTTGCTTCCATAAAGACAATAGATAAGCCGATGAGGATAATTATGATACCGAACATGGAAATAATCATTAACCTTCTCCTTCCATATCTGTCAACAAAACACATACTAATGATAGTTCCAAGAGCATTCAGGCCAGAAGTAATGAGAGAGAGAGCCAAGGCCACCGATTTTGAAGCGAATCCAGCAAACTGAACAATGGTTGGGGCATAATACATGACAGTGTTGATCCCCACAAACTGCTGTGCAACTTGGACTGTAATTCCTGCATAGAGTCCCCTTCTGACCACAGTATTTGCAAATGCATTCTTCAGTTTGGATATTATGTCATCTCCAATAGCTGCTTCATCTGCCTTTTCTGCTTCAATTGAAGAAGCTAAGGCCGTCAGCTCTACTTCAACCTCTTCATGAGGATAGATTCTTTCCAAGACAGCCCTTGCCTCTTCTGTTCTCCCCTGATAAAAAAAGTAAGGAAGGAAATTTCAAATGCTCAAGATCAGGTGAGTTTCTATCAGCGGACCATTAACATTAGCAAGAGACGTAGCATTTCAGGAATTTGCTAATACAAACCTGCCTGTAGAGCCATCTAGGAGATTCAGGGAGAGATAACATCAAAAGAAACTGAACAAGAGGTGGCACTCCAGCAACTCCAAGCATCCATCGCCATGTTCCAGGAGCCTGGAACACAAATTTGGAAAATATCAGTATTTTCAACTATGGGACATAACCAAGAACTGGAAATGATCATCAACATGTGTACCTTAGTGAAAGCAAGATTGATTAGGTAGGACAGAAACTGGCCTCCTGTTATCAACAAACCATTTGTGCTAACAAGAGCACCCCTGATTCTTGCAGGTGAAGACTCTGAAATATAAAGAGGAGAGGTCATGGACGCCATTCCCACTCCCAATCCAACAAGAAGTCTACCTATCACAATCATCCAAGGAGCTGGAGAAACAGCCATAACTATTGCACCAACGAAGAAAACAACATCAGCAGCTAAGATTGATATTTTCCTTCCGAACCTGTCGTTGATGTATCCTCCAATGGCCGCCCCAATAATGGCTCCTGCAACAGCCATACTCACAATGGTTTCCTGCATATTTCCAAGTAAAACATCTCAATCAATGCAAGTAACAGTTTCAACTCCACCATTATCAAATTCAAAACCCGTTTCTGATTCAGTACCTGCAACCATGTTTTCTTGCCCACCTCTTCAAAGTCCTCACGAATATAAAGGAGGGCACCAGAAATTACTCCTGTGTTTCAAAGATCATCAAACCAGAACTGTCTCAGACTCAAGGGGTTGCTTGCTTTTAGTAACTCGTACAGAAGCTGAAGATCAATTACCTGTGTCATAACCAAAAAGAAGTCCTCCAATGCCTGCAGAGAGTGCAAGCCTCATGATATAAGGAGTCCTCCATACTGTTCTCCAACAATCTGTAAATTCCGTCTTATCAGAACTCACCACACCTCCTTCCACCATCTTTGTGTAGAACTAATCCACACAGCACACCCTGTAAGTGTAAATTTAAGAAGATTGATTCTTGGTGAAAATTTCTACCTTCAACAAGACAACTTAAGAAAACAAACGATACAGCTTTTTATATAGAGAACTTTTCAATCTACTGACACTAACAAATCGGTTGAAAGAAAGAAACAATGGAGAAACAAAAATGGAAAACTTTGATGCTATTCTCATTCAGTCTGATCTCCTTGTTTGTCTCGCATTAATTACGCACTGTTTGATTACCAATTATAGTAAACCATCATCGATTGTCTGATTCTCAATGTGGACTCAACAGATGACAGATCAACTACTATGTGGTATTGTCCAAGATCAGGCACTTATAACAAACGCTCATCCATGTAAGAACATAAAACCTATGTTAATGGTGGTCCAATGTATTTGTTCCAAACTCTTAATAACATCCTTATTTTTGATAATAAACACATCCAAAAATTCCCCAAGTATGTTTACAGAAGAACGTGGCCTTGTTTGCTACTTTTTGTTCTTTTACTGGTGAAAGGTCATACCCTTTTTGCTTGGAATTTGCAAGTTTGTGACTCTAATTCCACGAACTTAGCAAGAATCAGACCCTCTATGGGAACCACTCGTAAGAACCAGACCTCAAACTCATCACAGTCACAACACAGACCTAATGTCTCGTTTCCTGAATCTGTTTTCACGGAAACACCAAACACGTGTTGCTTATGTCACCTCTAAACATGAGGTTATGGTCTCGTTTTAGGATTGTTATTGAGAATTTGACGTAAATAAGAAAATATTATAAATAAATATGTTTTCGGAAGTAATTTAATTATTTGACATTAATAAAAACTTATTATAACATTGGTAGGGTGATAGCACATGCGTAAAGGCTAAAAAGAGCCCGGAGATACCATATTGCATTATGAGAGAGTGGACCATTAAGAAAGAACGAAGGTTTGAATAAATCGAAGTTTGTATATTTTTCATCTTATGACTTCTTTCTAAGTTTCTCTCTTTTAAAAGCTTAAGTCTTGAATAATGTTGTCATATTCATATGAAAAGACAAGTATGTTCTACATTTGACTCTTCAGAAGAATCTTGTGTATCAGAAAGTTTTAGACCATAAATTTTGTTTGAGGTCGTTAAAACGGGAAAAAATTGAAAGTATAAGATTTCTAAGAGACAAATCTTGAGGTTTGGTGTCCGCAGAAAGAAAGAACTTGTGTGTCTCAGCCAGCATGCCTGGAATTTACACATCAGTCTTGCTTTGCTTTCCCTGATCCTGATGGATGATCTTTTTCTAAGTACGAGATCTGGTATTCTCCGAACTCTCTCTCCAAGAATGGCTGGCCTGTTATAATGTGTGACGAAATTATTGTATAAATTATAGAATTAGTTCGAAATAGGCCAATTTAACCTTCTGGAAAGTGAATCTAACCCGAACTTAAATGGCAATCTTATTTCTCAATTCTCCTTAAAACTCCTCATCTTGAACTAAACCAACACATGGACGAGTATTACTATCTCAAGCAATGTTTTGAATTGTAGAAAGACTAGCAAGTTTGAGATTACAAAAGATGATGTCATTGTATAACACAGAGCTTTTTGTTGTTGGCTGAAGTGGAATATTATCAACCACTGAATAAAGACATTAGACCTAATCCGGTCTTCATGACTTCATCAATGGTGTAATTTTGAGAACATAGTGTTCAAAAGGCATGATCTAGTTAATAGTTAAACAACTTTAATATTTCAGCACTGGGAAGGTATGTTTAAGCTACTTCAATCAGTGCCCAACTTGCCCAGATGATCCAAAGATAATGTTTGGAAGCAGGCATTTCCTTGAAAGGGATTGACGTGAAGATGGTTCGAGGAAGAACATGAAGATGTTACTTTGAAGCTGCTACGAGCATGGAAAGTAATTAACCGTCTGCTCCTGATTAAGGAAGGACATCATTGGTGCATTATTGATACATGGAAGCACTAATCAATTTCAGGAAAAAAAAAATCCATGGTCGAATATAGTCTATCCTGGAGATTGAGAGGCTGGAAGGATCAGGTTGCTTGTAAATTGAAGTTCACGAGCACACCTCAAGCAGTAATGATGTTGAAGAACCTTTCAGAGCCTTTTGAAGTTCAATAGCTGAACCTAAAAAAGAAACTCTCAATGTTACAAACGACTTGGATGCTAATGTTTGTTTCGTGAGGTGAAATGTTTGTAGGATTTTATAGAATTTTATCATTAATTTTGCGGACTAACATAATAAATATAATTTTGTATAAATTCTGATTAATTAGATGTCAAGATAATTAGAACATTTGTTGTATTTAGCTCAAAACGGTGATTACTTTTCTAATTAGGCTTGGTATTTCTCTCAAACGTCTCATTGGGCCTGTGTTTATGGGCTTGCTATGATAGGTAAGCTTAGCCCATGTATTGTAATGTACATAAGACCCTACTGCTAGCCAACCTTAAATACAGTCACCCCACTGAGAACTGTACGTATTTCTAATCAGGGTTTCGAATAGCAGTAGTCAATTATCTGCGTCTTTGTCATTTCGCTTCACAGAAAATAATAATGGACTCAATTGTTCATCAATTTCCAGGTATTTGTCCATCTAATTTTTAAATATATCATGTTTTGATAGAATTTTATCATTAATTTTGTGGACTAACATAATAAATATAATTTTGTATAAATTCTGATTAATTAGATGTCAAGATAATTAGAACATTTATTGTATTTAGCTCAAAACGGTGATTACTTTTCTAATTAGGCTTGGTATTTCTCTCAAACGTCTCATTGGGCCTGTGTTTATGGGCTTGCTATGATAGGTAAGCTTAGCCCATGTATTGTAATGTACATAAGACCCTACTGCTAGCCAACCTTAAATACAGTCACCCCACTGAGAACTGTACGTATTTCTAATCAGGGTTTCGAATAGCAGTAGTCAATTATCTGCGTCTTTGTCATTTCGCTTCACAGAAAATAATAATGGACTCAATTGTTCATCAATTTCCAGGTATTTGTCCATCTAATTTTTAAATATATCATGTTGCAATTACATAGTTAATCTAATTGTGTTGATTAATTACAAAATTATTCTGTAATTTCGTGTTGATTTTTCTTCAGGTTTTTCATAAACAAAGAAATAGTATTTACTTACTCTTGAACTGGAAAATATTCTTGTCCGTGACTCTTCACTTTTCCCCATCTGCCAAATGTTTAGGCCCTGAAACCATTCTGCATCATTCTTTCAGCATCCTCAGATTGCAGGCCTTCGGTTTCAGATATACAGAAAAAGATAAATGTGAGTAATGTTGGCAAATTCAGTCCAGCTTGTCCCAACTAGAGCTCAATTGGTTAGAATTGAGTTGATCGGAAGTTGCTCTAAAACTTTGTTTCGAGAGGTTGCTTTTATCCTTATTCATTATATTGTCAAACTTGAATATATCTTCAACCACAAAAATTATTATAAATTCAACTAAAATAACATGACTTAGGGTGATAATGAATTGGATTCAAACAAGACCACTTATAGCTCGGTCTAAACTTAGTTAAATTTGAGTCAAACTTAAGACGACAACATTTTTATCGAATCGGTTTGATAGTTCAGATTGAACTCTTCAAATCTAATTTGATCTAATCCTACGGGTGTTGTCAACCTTAACATGACATTCAAAAGATATGTAATTAGTTGAAATTTAAATAAAATTATTATAGAGACCAAATCCTTAACCTGTATTATGCTGAAAATCAATCTTGAAGGCTTAAAAAATTCTTAGAAGGCTTTCACTCCAAAAAGTCTTCAAATGCCAAAGAAGCCACCTTAAGGGATAATAATATAAACACCTACTTAACTACGGGCTTGATTGGTAAACAACTCATAAGTTGCTTTTTAGCTGATTGACCTTATGAAAAAGCTATTAAACTTGTTTGCTTATGAGTTGGTTGGGTTGGCTGATTTAACCCAACCAACTGATTTTTTAGAAGCTTCTCCATAGGAGGGTTTAGTGTAATCGGCTAATAACTTTTTAGTTTAATGTCGATTTTGCTCTCACTTTACTCATTACTCTTGACCGTCTCATTTCTCATTTTCTTTAGAATCTTCTTCCTTTCCTTGGCTCTTTCCTTGCATCTCTCACATCTCTTAGCTCTCACATCTCCACCAGATCACTAGTTGTCAGTTTACGAATGTGTTTACGGATCTTTGTAGCTTGCATGAGAATCAGAATGGTGCTCGTAATGGAGTTCATAAGAAACTAGATCCTCAGAAGATAGGTAAGCACTAGATCTAAGAAAACATCCTCAAAGAGTCGGATCTTAGATGACAAATCATACTCTTTTGTTTCTCTTTTCTTGTTTCCACTTTCCATTGTATTTTACACCTTACTTTATTTTCGTTCAGATGTACATTACGCTTTTTTGGTGTTCGACAATTTCTAAAAATCTTTGTTCAATTTGTTTTGTAGCTTCTTCCAAGGGATTATGCGTTTAGGTGTGTTTTCTATTAGCCCACTCTTGCAAGTTTAAGCTTTTTATTGTTCTTTTTTTTATATATCTTGCTCACCATAGAATTATCGATAGAACTATGCCCTTTTTCCTTTACGATTTCGGCAGTTAAAGGTCTCCTATTTTTTAATAACTACATGTTTTTTTGTAAACATTTTCGTAAGAATCCTAAAGTTAACATTTTTTTTCTCAGGCAAAAGAGGATGATCTTCTTGTGCAGAATAAGGTTCTTTATGGCAATAAAGAGCAGTTATCACAGGTGGGTTATGGGGATTGTCTAAACTCTAAGTTGCTGTCTTCGTTGAAAAGTTTGATATCTATAACGTTTAGAAGTGCATGAAAACCCTAAATGATGAATAAAAAACTAGGGCCAACATATGTACAATGTATGAAGTCTGTGCCTATGAGTGTCATCTTACATATTATGTGAAGAGCTGTACCATTTACATTAACTGGGGGGCAAATGTCATTGCTTATTTTAGCCGTGTGTTTGAGAGTGAGAAAGTTTGGTGATTGCAAATGGATTTTCCGTCTTCTTGCCCTGAAGTATGTTTAGGCATGGTTACTGCATTTATGTGGCAACTGCATGTGTTTGACATTATTTACTATTTATGTCCACTCCCAGAACTTTGATACAATGCTTTATGATTGTTGTGCCTCGTCAAATGCTGCTAAATGATCAACCCTACCAAAGCACACCTCTTGTACCCTGTCAAACCAGTCGTATATCAACAATTAACTTCTCTAAAATAAATTGTTGTCACTTAATAGGATTTAGATTCATGTATCTATTAACAAAGCATAAAGATTAAAAAAAGTTATGGCTCTATTTAAGAATACTTGAAGTTGTTCATTTAGTAAAATGTCTCATTTTCTTTGTAGTTTGTTTATATTTTTTGTAATCTTAAGAATGCAACTGATATATTAAGTTTCACCTTAATTTCGTGAAAGTGTTATGGAGCTTTGTAGAAATTAGAATCTCCAAAATTTTGTATGATATAACTCATATGAGATCTTGAGTTATACACTACTATATGAATGATATTTTTCTCAAAAAGTATCATATAATCAATTGTTCATCATAGCTTCCTATATCTTTAGGGATTATCTTCAACAAAAGGGTCAATCAGATAGAAATTACAGTGATCCATTGTTGTATAGACAAAAAACGGAGACCAGCAACATTTCATCTGGTATGCTTTCTTTTCCGACCTCGCCACTTTGCTGTTCTGGTCTGGTTTGTTAAGCTTGCATTTGTGGTATTTATTTTACAGCACTCTCTTTACCTCTTACATTTCTGCCATATACAATGTCAGAAACTCTGACTAAAACTGATGTGACTGTAGTTGATCATACTAATCACACTGTAACAAGTGATTTGTCACAGATCCAAGCAGCCTATAGATTGAATGGTAAAAATTATTTGAAATGGTCTCAGCTGGTTCGTACTTTTCTGAAAGGAAAGGGAAAATTGTCCCATTTGTTAGGTACTGGTCCAAAAGAGGGTGATCCAAAA